>VCAU01000026.1:0-35322 GCA_015844325.1 Aspergillus nanangensis | reverse complement strand
CCCCCCCCCCCCCCCCCCGTGAAAGCAAAAGAATATCCTGCAGTGGGACGGTGGGATCGAGACTTGCTGGGGTTATATCTTTCTAAAAAGGTCGATCAAGTTGATATTACCGCGGAAGACCGGTGAGGGACGTTCTGCATGTCTAGTGGACTATGTTATGGCTTAATATCCCGGCACTGCCAGATCGTAGTCTTAGTCTCACTTCTGTACTGATGAACCAGTAGCGGAGTATAAGAATGGGAACGGCTTTTCTCGGCCAATGACGGACTGTCTGCGTCCTGGGAAGGTGTCAAGAGGAATATACCAACCTTGGAATCTAGAAAGGTGGGTACGGCAAACTTCGGTCTGCCACATTGTGGGGATCAACAGCAATTTCCTTCGTACAGATTCTAATCGGCCACGTGCTGTTGCTCGTCGGCCCGGAGGACTCCCTTCGCGGTTAGATTCGGGTGGATATGGACGGTGAAGCTCGGTAAGGGCGTTGAAGCCACGCAGGGAAAGGCAGGGCAGACTCTCTGGCGCATTCGCGTTTCACGACCTCATATTGGAGTGAAGCCTGTGTCAATGAAGACAATATAATACACGCGTGGATCATTGTGTCGACCTTCACAGGGGATGGATAGCCTTATTACGGGTTTTTACGAGTGTTGGCTACCGACAGCACGGAGATATGGAATAGCTGTTCATTGCTAACTAGAGGTTGTCTCCACTATGAATCCTGACCGCTCCTGCCCTGTTATGTATACATTCTTGCCATATACCCCGCAGAACTCTCGGAAAGGCTAGATCTTGGCTTTGGGATATGCCCATCGACGATACTCTTCCAGGCACTCTGGGTTTGCGACGGTCCCAGAGACGTTTGGGGTTGCGCCAGCCACAATATCACGCACCAGATTTTCCATTCGTTTGCCATTCAGCGTGTAGGGGATATCCTTCACCTGGACAATGACTCCGGGCACATGGTGGGGGCTGAGATTTTGTCGGATCGTGCTCTTGATGGCAGCAAGGACGTCATGGGAAAGGTCCCCTTGCATCATTTTGATGAACAAAATTACTCGCTCCTCATTGCGCTCGGGTGTTTTATGGCCGACTGCAATATAGTCTTGGATTTCGGGGAGCCGGTCCAGCACGCCGTATAATTCGGCGGTTCCAAATCGGATCCCTATACCGTATTTTTAGTCAGATCGGGGGCCACGGAATGGGAGTGGTATATGTCACTGACCTCCAGGGTTTAGTACCCCGTCACTGCGACCGAGAATATGGTACCCCCCGGTGGCGGGATTCATCTGGATGAAATCACCATGATACCAGACTCCAGGGAAGGCGGCAAAGTACGCTTTGTGATACTTCTCCTCCCCATCGGGTCCCCAGAAGGTGAGTGGCATGCTGAAAAATGGTTTTGTGATCACGAGGTCTCCCTTTTCCCCTGTCTGCGAGATATCGTGCCCATCTTGGTCGAAGATCTCCACTTTCATACCCAGCCCGGGGACTGCGATCTCCCCTGCATGGACGGGTGACATGGTGGTACCTTGAACAACTGGGCCAGAAGTGAGATGGGTTGGCTATATGCAGGATGGAGGGGGGGGTACATACTTCCGCCAACCAGATCTGTGCCCCCGGACCCGCTGAAGAGCGCCACGTTCCCGGGGAAAGTATCATAAAACCAGTGATACATCTCACGGCTCAGAGGGGAGCCGCTAGAGCTCACCACTTGCAGGCTCGAAAGGTCAAGCTCGCGTGGAACGCCGTGTTGTTTGAGAGCGCCAAGATACTTCGGACTGGTTCCCCAATGTGTCACTCTAAGGAAGGTTGGTTTCAATCCTGGCCCCATTACACCATAAGAAGGCAGTCGGTAGGAGACTCACTGGTTACGCTGGACCAGTTCCAGCTGGGCCACGGGGGTCGGATACAGCGGGCTTCCATCGTAGAGGACCAGGTGAGCCCCCAGGCTCAACCCCGCGATCTGGTAGTTCCACATCATCCAACCTGTCTGTTTCCCGCACCGAAGTCAGCTGTTCAGCTCGGCCTACATATGGGGTGATCTTCGTCTCACGGTTGTATATTGGTACATGACGAAATTCAAATCGAGCCCCTGGTGCAGCATCAGCTCCTTCTTCTGCTGTAGAAGAGCCCTCCCTGCAGCATGGCAGAGGCCTGTCCCGTGGTACAACGTCAGCAGGTTGTACAGCGCGTGAGACTGTTGGCAGCGGTGATGATTTGTACGCACACTTGGGCTTTCCTGTTGTTCCAGATCTGGGATCGGTGGCTGTTTTAGTACGAAGGCTGTTGCATTTGCGACTCGTCCATTGGTATCCACTCACGAATATAAGATGTAGATCGGATGGTCGAATGGGAGCTGTTCATATCGGGGCACCAAGCGTTGCCCGTTGCTGGACGGGAGGATGTCGGCCGCAAACTTACTGGCCACTCGATCAGCTTGGGCTGGTCCCCGGTTGAAGGAAATTACTTACACGTTTTTGCCCCGGAACAGGGGGCCAGAGACGACTATTGTAGCGGTGAGGTCTGGAACCAGCTCCTCTAGACGAGCATTCGCGGCCTGTAACTTGGAATATAACCCTAGCTTCTTTCCACTATATTGAACGGTGGTTTCACAAATGAAGACCTTGGGCTTGACCTGGCTATAACGATCGACGATGTTATGTGCTCCCATGTCTGGCGAGGTCGATGAGAAGATGGCGCCGATGGATCCGGCGGCCAGTAGTATGACCAGCGCGTCAATCGAGTTTGTGAGCACGGCTATATGACAAGTCGAAGGAGACACATATTAGCTAAAGCTATGGCGTCAGCGTACAAAGACGCAAGGGGGAATCCGGCTTACTTGCAACCCGATCACCTACGGTGACTCCGAGACTCCTCAGCGCTGTGGCCCAGACGGCGACCTGCTGCTCGAGATCACGGAAGGTATGGCGAGTCACCTCTTGTCGACCCTCTCGCTCGATCGTGACCGCAATTCCATCCGGTCGTGCGGCTAGCCCGAGAGACAAAAGGTTCTCTGTGTAATTCAAACGGGCCCCCGGGAACCAGGCCGGCGGAGGCCACATCGTGTTCAGTCCAGTCGCGACGCAGGTTGGGGGCGCACTGTATTTGATGCCACAAAATGTCCAGGCCGCAGCCGCAAACTGCTCTGTTTCGGACACCGTCCACTGATGAAGGTCTCGGTATGTCTGCAAGCTTAGCCCGTGGGCCTTATTGACATATCGGCGGAAGGCCTCTATCGGGGTAGCCGCCGGATATGGATGTTTCCATACTATCAGTGGAGTATCGAGAACAGACGCCATTCTGCGAGTATAGATATGAGACCCAAAGTGTAGGTGCGGTGCGACAGATTCGAGGACTCAAAGGATGGTGGAATCCTGGAAGTATATATGAAAGTTTTTGTACTTCCTTCTAGGATAATAACTCCAGGGCATGTCTATCCCCCTCGGATAATAAACGCATTACGATGACAGTATCAGTTTCGACTGTGGGGGCTGCCAAGTCGGCCTTCCGCAATGCCGTGATCCCCCGCGGTCAGGACCGGCCGTGATTCAAGCCGCCTTCTTCGTCGTCTTCCAAACATGATCTAGTTTGTCCAGGGGTGGTTCTGCGTTTACTTTCCTTTAGCCCAGACTATCTTCTTGCCTAGCACCAATATCTTAAGCGAAATGATGGTTGTCTTGCAAAGGACCCCGAATGTAGTTCACAACTACGCCATCCTCGCGTGACTTACTACGGAGTTATTTGGCTATTTCATTCGTAGAACGGACTGAGGGCATCGAGCTACTACTGCCTGAACAATGGATTAAACGAAGAGTTCTTGAAAAGCGCGCAGGGATCTCATGTTGAGAGGCACCAACTCCTTCTTCCGGCTGAGGGAGAGGGTGTCGACATTCACTTGCTGATCTTTTGAGTAAGTAATGCGGACAGGATATCGACAATGCATGCCCGCCGACAACGCCTCATGACTCTCTTCAGCACTACCTATAAGAAGACTCGCCAGACTACTCTCTCTCCCTCTCAAATACAGACACGCCTTGCTCCACGCCACTCTTGATGAGACTCTTCGAGCGCAACCACCCTCCAGTAACCACCACACCGATAACAATCATACAGGCAAAGACGGCCGCAAACGCCATAGTGCCGTAGACCCAATTCACACTCACGACTTCGGACCAGTGCTCTAAGAAGAACGGAACCGCAATCCCCAATATCATCCGATAAAAGTTCACCACCGCCATGACATCGTTGGCGACTTCACCGGGGAAGGCCTCGACGAGGTAATTAGTTGTGGAAGGTGTGCCTGCCACAGCTGCAAACGTTGCGAGAAAGGTTGCGACTGCTAGAACCATGTAGTGAAGGTGGTATCGCAATGACACTCCAAAGAGACCGAGCCCAATGGGTTGAATGATTAGGACAGGGATCCAGAGACTGTGGAGGCGATACTCGGCCTTCCATCTTCCATGGTTCCGGGCACATAGCGCCAGCGGGAGGCGGTCATTGACGAAGTGGCCGTACAGCTGAGCAGCGACGATACTGGCCCACTGGCAAAATGTGACTGATCGTTGGCCCTTGTCAGTATGCTCGTGTCATTCATTCCGCCGGCCTATCGGTTGCGTGGATAGCTTACATAACGCATTCTGCAGGGGAGTGAAGCCGTATCCCCCGATTTTCTCGGGTTCCTGTAGGTATATGGAAAGATATGTGTTGATGCTGATAGACCATGCAAAGTAGATGGATAAAGCACCGGCAACACAGATGGTGATTGGGGAGAATAGTATGCATAGCTGATTCTTTGCTAATACACGTAAGGGGCGAGAGTGCTGGCGTAGCAGGAATCGGTTTGTGAGGATATACGTGGCCAACTTCCTCTGGACGAAGGTTGGGAACATTGGGACTACTGGCTCTTGAGGCGTTCTCGGCCAACAAGTATCGTCAACCCACAAAAGACATAGAACTGCAAGTCCACCCTGTAAACCCACGCAGAACCAGAACTGGTGCGGCCAGGGCTGTGAATCCACAATCAGACCTGAGATTGTACTCGCTGCCACGGTTCCAAGAAGAATGCAGCTGGAGTAGAGCGCAAAGCACTTTCCACGATCGTGCAGAAAGAAAGTCTCCATAATAAGCTTTGAACCCACTAAGATGTGTTAGCATGCCTTCTTATGTATAGGAAACATTTTTGGGAGTTATACAGCAGGTAGGGGCGGAGCTGAACAACGATGAGAGCATGCGAGAGATGACAAATGGGATATATTGGTTGGGACTGGTCATGCATGCTGACCACACATTCAATGCCATGCTGATCAGCAAGGACCAGAAAATACAGGCGCACTTGCCGAATCTTTCGGATAGCATCGCCCAGACTAATGGGCCAACAGCAAGTCCCGCACACGCTGCTGATAACTAATCGACGCCAAACGGTTAGGTTTGGAAATGTTGCATTCGGGACAGAAGTTTCTCACACTGTATGACATTTCCACGAGCGTTTTTCCATATAGCTCGGCCTGAGGATGGAACCCGGCCGCGTTGATGAGAGCCTGCGCCGTGCCAGAAAAAGCAGCAAGATTGACGATCATTAACACCCTGAGCTTTTTGCTGGTGGGCCAGTTCTATGGTCGAGTTAGGCCGATCGCCATACAGATTCACGCCGGCCTCAAGAGCAGAATGCGTACCAGGGGATCCTCGGGATTATCCGACGGCTGGGGGACAAGCAGAATTCCATTCTTTCCATGTTTCTGGCGATCTTGGGCGGCATGTTCGACATGACTGCTTTCGATGGACTGCTTAAAATCTTCATCCGACATCTTGTCAAGACGCTCCATCGGCTCGTAGGGTTGTGCCTTTGGTCTTTACGAGATAGCCGGGGAGTGTATTGTACGCTAGGGGGAGGCACTTCTTTGGAGCGGAGAAGCAATATATAAAGTCTGCTTCACAATTGGACCCGCATGAATCTGCTGTAAATGACAGGGACCGCGTACGCCCGAGATATTCCTGGGGAACAAAGGCCAAGTGGGGTTATCAAACTCAAATCCAACACTCGCGTCGACGGCCAGGTCTCGTAAGGTGACTACTTTAACGAGGACCCAAAGTCTGTTGATCGATGTTCCTGGACGAATGCATCACAGCCTATCGGTGAGATCAGCTCCGTTCCAGGCCAGTAACCAAACCCCTAAGAGTGATCGGTGGACCCAGGCAAATCACGGCAAACCTCGGCATAGCTACGCTGTCCTAAATACTTGGTTATCCAAGGTTGGATCGGCAGAGGTCGAGAACGCCATTCTCCCTTTATTCCATCCTTTATACCATTGGACGGTCCCAGTAGGTCTGTTCCATTACTCCAGCATTCCTTCCCCAGGTTAGCGTGATATATTGTACCTCTTCGATTATCGACCACTATATTCGAGATTTGGAAGTGCATTGAACGTGCCTCCAAGCGCCATGCTTCGGCCAACGCCTCGCAATCCAAATGCTTGTTTCGCCTGTAAGAAGCGCAAAAAGCGATGCGTGGTGAGGGAGGACCAGGCATCATGTATGAATTGCATGTGGCTGGGGGACGAATGCCAATTTCCAGTTCGCAAGAGGCAGTGAGTATCGTGCAGGATTACATCTGACGAGGCAATGTTGACCTTGGTATGCAGGATTGTACAAGGGAGAGGGCAAAAGATATTCCATTTGCATGATCCTGGTAAATAGAAAATTCCCCAGGTGTGAAGAATTGACAGGATGGGCCGTTTCGATGGCTAACACTCACTATCTTTGCAGACCATCCAGAACAAATTAGGGTACCGATAAAACACCGGCTTCCCGAGCGTATGAGCAGCACAAAAGACGTTCATCAAACCACAAGCCTCGATTTCTACAAGTCGGTTCTCATGGAATTCCTGGGTCCTGCCCACTCGCTTCGATCAGCTCAAAACAGTGGAGGTAATTCTGCTGCTAATGGCCCAAATGTTGTTGAAACGCAGCCACGCGATCCAGAGCCAAGGATATTCGATCTTCCGGCGCTTCAGAACAGTGCTCCTGAGGATTACCAATATCTATATAACAAAGGTTGTCTGACCTTACCCCCATTATCACTCCGCAATCAACTACTACAGGCATACATCAAGTGGATACACCCCCTTTTACCATTGCTAGATGTCTCCGGATTCCTCCAGGAGGTTCTATTGCATGATGACCGGCGCTTTAGAAGCCCCTTGTTATACCAATCTGTGATGTTCGCAGGCAGCGCCTTCCTCGACTCCGATCATATACTGGCAACCGGCTACAGCGAATTGATCCACCTACGGCAAGCACTCTTTCAGAACTGCAAGGCATCTTGTCCATTTCTCTCATAATTTGATGAATGTAGCCCAATACTAATCGGATCCAAGTTACTATATGAATTCGATATAGAGCCAGACCCGTTCATCCAAACCCAGTCGTTAACACTATTGACGAACTGGTACTCTCTTCCGGAATGTAAAGACCCATGGTATTGGTTGGGCCTTGCGCTTTCTGCTGCCCACCGTGCCGGTCTTCATGAAGAGCAGGATGACCCCCTGGAAATTCCACAGTCCCCCGCTTTGCGCCGTCGCGTCTGGTGGTGCCTTTACATCGGGGATAAAATTATTTCCCTCGGGGTGCGAAAACCCACGCAAATCCGACAGGGCCACTACAATGTGCGTTCCCCTAAGGCAGGGGACCTCGACATAGACAATATAGACTATGCTGCCCTGGAATATGTTCTCGGTCCGTCCGTCAGGATCCTGATGCCACAGTCGCAATGCCGCCCACTGCTGGAGATGCTTTACATTGAACAAGTCCAGCTGTGCCACTGCATCAGTCCAATTCTTGAGCATATCTACGAAGGTTCCTGGGTCCCTGGCGCATCGGGTCGGGCCTATGGCGCATCGGGTTTGGCCTACCTTCCCCTACGTCCGAAAGGCGTAGTCCATGAACGCACGGTTCGCTTTTGTGAGGATTTGTTGGGGTCCTGGATCACTAATCTCCACCCTCAGACCCAGAGCAATATCTTGTCGCTCACCCCGCATACGCAGATGGATGACCTGGAGACGGTTTCCTTTCTCCACTACGCGTATTTGGGTCTTGTATACCGAGCGACTGTGATGACACTGTATCAGCCGCTCATGGGTCTTGACATTCCGCCCGTAGGGGCCCAAGTATTCGAACCGCCATCCCTCGGGACAAGATATCCTTTGCACAGTATCGCACTGCAGATCACGACGTCTCTCGAATTTCTGCAGGCCGTTGGGTTACTGTCTTATCTGCCGGGGTCGTCGGTTACGCCGATGCTCTTTGCGACTGCCCATCATGTCAAATGCCGTACATCCGACGATGTTGAGGTTCGTACGCAGGCTCAGACTGCCTGCCAGGCATCGCGGAACTTGGCTGTACAGCTACTCCGGACGTACCCGGCGGCGGAGCTTGTTCTCTTATTTATTTCGAATTCTAGCGCTGGACCCCAGTGAGGGTTTGCGCATCGGTAGTCGAAAGGAGTTTCTGTGGGACATGTTAGATCTTGGTTTCCATGCTAGATCGTTTAGTTGTCACGTGGATGGGCATTTGGAGTGTGCATTTTGCATTCTACGATTCTGCGTGGGATTTTCATGTGTAACAAAGGCATGTTCTTACTATCTTGGGGTTAGCCAGCACGGGGAAATCCCACCGCCCGAGTACGGTAGGTACGGAATATGTGAAGTTGCTCGACACAGTGACCAGTACGAGACAGCTGTGAGACTCGGTATTTTTTTTTCTGCACGCGAGCCCGCTGGCCTTGGTGTGTGCTTCCCCGTAAAAGGTTAACCCTTCACCCCTTTCGCTGTCGTCTGCTTCGTCGGGAAATACTAATAACGTGTCGCTGATCCTTGAATGTCCAAGTCGACCCAAAGGCGTTAACGACCTTTGTTTGTGGGAGTTGGGAAGGAGACAGAATCCAGCCCATGACCTTCGAAACACCGGTATTGACCGTGAATTGAACTAGACGGCGTACAGTTGGGTCTCGTTGTGCCAAGCTTTTCATCTAGGCACGGTCGGTCCGAGGCTAGAGCAAGTACTCGTACACGTCAGCGGTGGTAGGTAAATATAATAAGTCTGAAGGAAGTCAACTATCCATTCATACTTCCTTTCTATTCTCTTCAATCTCCCAGAATCCATCAATATATGTATTAATCTATCGATGTAATGTCGCCTCTCGGCGGGTTTGGAACCATCAATCTGGCCTAACTTCTTGGCATATTCTGCTCTTCCAAGTACTAGTACGGAGGAGTCTGGGCCAATAATATGTCAAGGGGCCGATGGTAAAGCCATCGACCAAACGGGCTTGGGGTAGGTTTACTCTGGGAACCTTGGGGAGCAGTTAAACCTTGGTGTTGGGGTTCGAGGCCACATCCTCGTGATTCTCGTCTGCGACACATTAACTAGGGCATGGGTTATATATTTCGCAGTAGCAGCCGCCCAGCTATTCCTGTATGGAACACGGGCCCTGCCTACTATTCCCAACAGCGCCGCCCCGACTTGCAGAACCCTATACCATTCTATCGCAGATGGGATGAGTGACAGCATGGAACAGTGAAATGACAATGGATTGGGTTGCGCCACTGGCGGGCGATCGGGGCTCCATACCAGGAGAGCGGGTGGGAATGCATGGGGCGAGGTTTATGTCAATCAGACTGGACATAACTAAGTAGCTCCGTTGGGGTGGAAGCACGTCATGGTTTAGGTTAGGTAGATACCAGTATCAGTACTGCTGGGGGCTCTTACTGGCCTACCCCGCACGACCCCGGTTGCCGCTAAAAGCGCTATTGACCCGACCACCCCGGCGTCTTTCCTCCCCTCTGCCCGCCGACTGCCTGCCTCCTTTGCATTTTCTCATGAGCCTCCTCAGATTACCACAACCATGAGAGCCGATTCCACCCCCTCGCCTTCCGTTTTATCATCCTCCCCTTACCCGCCCATAAGACGGGCTTGTGAGGAGTGTAATAGGTGTGTGACCCCCGACTTCACTGGACGCTGTATGTCCGCGTGGACCTACTGATGACCAGCCCGCTAGGAAAAAGACAAAATGTATCGTCCCTTTCCCCTGTGGCATATCAATTGGTATAGTCGTCCCTGAGCTCACCCGTTGCGCGGAATCCCCATAGGCGACATGCGACGACCTATCTGTGGGTTATGTTATCGCACCGGCCAGCAGTGCGAATATCCCGCCCGTCGACGACGGCCAAACAGGAAGAGAGTCGAGGGAGACGACAGAGTGAACATCGAACCACCGAAACATCACAGTCGGGCAGGTGAGTCGCCGAGCCCCGGACGGTGTCAATATGGACGACCCGAGCGGAGCCCGTCCCTCTCGACACCAAATGCTGGAGACAGGGAGTCCCCTTTTCGGGACGAGGTTTCCCCGAGCCTGTCCAAACAACTAGTGGATCTGTTTTTTTCCAAGATCCAGCCGTGGCTACCGCTGCTCCATCGCCGGAACTTCTACCAGGCATTTGTCAACGTCGAGAACGATCAGCTATACAGCTTGGCGGACATGGAGGCCGAGGCATGCCTCCTTCTTCAGTGCATGTTTGCATTGGCTGCCCGGTACTGCTCTGTGGATGAGTGGGCCCTAATACACCCGACGGACCGTGCGGAGCCATTCATCGCCAAGGCGATGGCGGCATATGAATACCTACGAAGGGGGATTGACAGGCCCTCTGTGCAGTACCTCCAAGGCTGTACACTCCTCGCCTTTTGCCTTTGCACGACGGACATGAATCACCAAGGCTGGATCCTTACCGGGGTTTGTGTTCGTTTGGCCTATGATCTCAACCTGCACCGGATCGACGTTGCCCACCACGGTGAATCCGACTCTACCTATGACTGGGCGCATAAAGAAGGACTTCGAAGACTGTGGTGGCTCATATGGGAGTTGGACCGCTTCGGATCCATCTTGAGCCAGCGCCCATATGGCCTGGATGGAGGCACTGCCAAAGTCCTCCTGCCCGTCTCGGACGCCAACTGGTTCGCAAACAAGCCCGTTGAATCAGCAATGCTGGATCCACGACCCCAAAAAGCGTGGCAGAGCCTGCAGGGGAGTGCCAACCAGAATGCGTGGGCTTGGTTCATTGTCTGCAACCATGTAGTCTCTCTGACCTATGGGTCAATGGACCGGGATAGAGATGAGGACAGCGACAACTGTGACTTTGAAATACTGCTGGCATGTTTCAATCTTGCCCTCCCGCAACAGTTTGATCTACACGATTACCCCCTGGTCGTGAACGAGGAGAATCGTCCGCAGTACAACTGGGTTGTGTGCACAAGGCTTCTGTTGCTTTCCTGTCGTGCACTCTGCGACATGTCCTACAGCCCGACCCCTGAGGCAAGGGTCACCCGTCTACAGTCCCGTGTCTCGGAGTTACTACAGATCATGAATTCGTGGCCGACGGAATACATCGGCCTTTGTCAGCCTTTTATTGCCTGCACGCTTATAGGCCCTCGATCTATCTTTGTCGACCCGCGATGGGCCAGCGCTAGGAATTCATCCTTCATTCAAGCCCGTGATATTACAAAGTTGGGCCTTTTACGATTCTCCAGGTACTGGAAACTGGGCAAAGTGCTCCTCAGTATGGTTGCCCTTATCCCTACTCACCACCGGCCATAACGCTTCCATTTATCTTTTTGTGTTTTCCATGTTGCCGTTTAGCTGACATATATCCACGTAGACTTGGGAAGCTTGATACAGGAGACACCGGAACGAGGAGAGAAGGGTTTACAAGAGTATCGGCAACGGTTTGCGGCCCTGCTTCCTGACCGCATCCTCTCCTCCCAGCTTCCTATTTCACCCACCATGAGACCATCATCGATAAATAGAGAACATCACAGTTCTGATGAATGGGGGTTAGATTCGTTTGGAGTGGGCCCCCTTGCTCCTGAAGACGAATGGAATGGGGGTAAAGCACTCCCAGAAAGCGGCCGGGATGATGTTGCAACCTCGTCTAATGGATTTTTCTTTGGCCAACGCTGTTCCTTGGTGGACCAGTCGGATGGGCTACCGCATGATAGCCTCCTTGGTGCTACAATGCTACCATTTCCGGAGGTTTTACCAGACGCTCCCCTTGGCGAGTTTTATGCAATGTAAGTGGGAAGGTGAGTTCTATGTATCAGCTAGCATCGCATCTATCTCACGTTTTGCTTTCTGTCATCTGACTCGCGATTCCCTGGATTCTTGTCAGCCACACCTGTAGGCTAAGCATCGTGGTAGGACATGATGGTTAATGTTACGGCTAAAGCACTAGACGGCGATCTCGAGCGCGTCGAACCTTCACTTATCCATAACGTAGATGCTCACACTACCCAAGTTCGTATAATGATTCGGGATGTCTCATGGCGACAGATAAATCCATTGAATAGTCAGACATCAAATCTTGTACTGGCGTTTTGATCTCCTTCCCACTGGTGGTGTGCGGCAGCGCAGTGACCAGGTTCATATAAATACCACAGCAGACGTCACAATCTCAGATCAGTCCAGATTGCAGCTGCACTTGTATCACCCAGCGTTCATGCCCACAATTACCCCGGCCGCGACGTAATGAAGCGATGAGCCGTATTTGTTTGCGAGTTTCCGGCCCCTGTGATGTAATCAATAAGTTTTGGGAACCGCTCGACGGTAGAATAGATCTCAGCTGGTCCTAAGCGCACCTCTGCCTGACATATAGTGTGTCAACTAATAATCCTGAGGGTTTCAGGTGAGGTGATAACACCAACTACCTAACCTTCCGGGTTCAAGACCCCCTCTCTTCTGCCCAGCACCTCGTGCTTCCCATCATGGGATTTATTCGTGTAAAGTCACCAGGGTACCGTACCACATGGGGCCTCGAGAAGAAGGAATCTCGATACCTGTCATTTCCGGCCCGGCAGCTGAATGTGGGCGAATAGTTATGAGGCTTGTTGCTGGTTTGAGTGACGGGGATGGACGACAGGCCGCGACTCGTGGCTAGAGGGAGGTTGCGGCGCAAGTGTCGGGAAGGAGAAGAGACCCTAGCCAGAGGAAGGGACTAGGGCCGAGCTCTATGAGTATGTCATTTGGAGGCGTAGAGCACGTCTCCCAGATACGATGCGACGATGGACTAGACATGAAATACCGCGGTGGGCCGTGAATGCCGCCCTGACCGGCTCCACTCCAGGACCCCTCCTGTCCCAGTCCCTCCCAGATCTACAACACGGCGCGTTCATAATTGCTGACATATCTATGAGTAATTACCAACACGTGGACTGTAGCCCCATTCCTCTCATGTCGGGGCTTTGAACATCGAGGGTGGTTTTATATATTCTTCCAACGTCCCCCACGATCCGAAGACACAGTAAACACCCATAACTCGGTAACAGCGAGAACACCATAATCAGACATGGCCGACTCCATAACCCCTGTCCTCGTTGTTGGCGCGGGGCCCGCGGGGCTCATCACCGCGCTGCAACTCGCGGTGAATAATATCCCCTGCACCTTGGTCGAGCGCAACCTCGACACTACCAAATGGCCCAAAATGGACATCACGAACTGCCGGAGTGTGGAAATCTTCAAGCGGCTTGGGATTTCGGACGGGCTGCGCAATATTGGTAGATGATCTTCTGTTCCGTTTTGTTTTCTTTCCCTCTCCTTGCAGTCGGAGAAATGGCTCACCGTTGCAATGAGCAGGGGTGCCCGGCAAGTATTCGTTCGACGTGCTGTTTAGCACTGGACTGTCGGATAACGGAGAAGTGATCGCCAAATGGGTACGTACCGTTTTGGAGACCCCCCTCCCCCGATCTTGTTTTCGGATAGATGAATGCTCAAGGTATCTGGTTGTAGGACCTTCCGTCGCCGGACCGGTGGGAGACCGACATCGCGGAGAGAAACGATGGGACTATGCCTCGGGAACCCTACCGTCGATGTTCCCAGGCTGTGCTCGAAGAGTGGTTGAAGCCGCATATCCAGGCAAACCCGTTGATCACCACGATCTTTGGGCGGAAGTTTGTCGATTTGCAGGAGGAGGATGTCGTTGTCAGCCGATTGGTGGCACCGGACGGTGCGGAACAGACCATTCGCTCCCGCTTCGTTGTCGGCTGTGATGGGGCTGGAAGCAAGGTCCGCCAAGCTGCAAAGATTCCCCTCCGGGGTGGGCCAGTGTGAGAGGCCGACTCTGTTACTCTGATCGTGAAGGGAAATGCTAATTGTATGGCGCTGCAGACCAGGAGCAATGCATCTCATTCATTTCAAATCGCGGGACCTTGGACGACTCCAGAGGCAAGGCCAGTTCTGGCACATATTCTTCACTACCGGCCATGTTTGTATTGCCCAGGATGAAAAGGATACCTGGACTATTCATTGTCCTATCCCGCTGGGTGCGGATGTTACGGATATAGATCCCCGGGAGGCCATTTACACGGCCCTTGGTGGAGAGTTTGCCCCGTTCAAAATTGATGTCGATGAAATCCTCGTCACTAGTACCTGGAGGCCGAATATCTGCATCGCGAAACGATATATCTCCGACAAGGCGCGTGTTTTCCTGGCAGGGGATTCGGCCCATCAGAATATTCCGACGGGGGGGTACGGCATGAATACCGCTGTCGGCGATGCGTTTGATATTGGGTGGAAACTCGCCGCGGTCATCCACGGCTACGGGGGTCCGCATCTCCTTCCGTCGTATGAGTCGGAGCGACGCCCCGTAGCGTTGCGGAATATTGAACGATCGGGCGTGCACTGGTCCGTCCACGCTGCATACACGGACTGGTGCCGCCAGCAGCCCGGCACCGTGACCGCGATATCAGACGAGGGACGCACGTTGCGGGAGAAGATCGCTCAGCATGTCACGGGTTGCGATGGGGAGAATACCGACCACGGTATTGAGATGGGGTACCGTTATTCGCATTCGGCAATCGTGCTGTTGGCCACGGATGACAATCCACAGGATGAGCCTCCGTGTGAGGAGCACGAGTACACCCCATCTACTTGGCCGGGTGCTCGTGCGCCGCATGTTTTTCTCCAAGATCAACAGACCAGTATTTACGACCTGTTTGGAACGGGGTCTGAGTTCACCCTCGTCGACTTTACTGATCGGGGTTCGTACATCGCGGCCTTCCAACCAGTGTTTCAACGCTGCGGGGTTCCGGTCAAGATGGTTTCGCTGCCCGGGGAGAAGCATCTGCGTGGGATCTGGGGGCGTGACGCGGTGCTTGTTCGCCCGGATGATCATGTTGCATGGCGTTCCGCCTTGAGTGCTCCCACAGACGACTTGGAGCAGGTGGTGCGAGTGGCAGTGGGACACCAACAGGTACCGAAATCTGGGGGGAAGATGCTCGCGCGTATACAGCCAGATGAGGCGATGGCGGCGTTTTCGTCCACAGTTGGAAATGTCGACCTCGATCAGGTGACTATGCGTGGTGCCTTCCAGGTATAAATAGTGCGAGACACTCTTGATGTCTCCCGTTAAGCTAACTGCGCCTACGGGAATACAATTTGTTGTTGGCCAGCCGTCGAACCCATCATGAGGATAATGATATATTTGGTCCTGTCTATCAGCTTTTACGGCCTGTAGGGTACGTAGTAAAGCCCCAGATGAAGCAGTGATTGTGTAGGCGTATTCTTCCGTTTGCTGACACCTGTCCCTATATCGGTGGGGTGCATCTCCTCTCATAACGTGGAAGAGCCGTGAAAGGTCGTCGAACAGCTGACAGATGGCTCTTGGTGGTACCTTGCAGATTGGATGCAATGTGGTGCATATGACGCTGGGGTAGAATCAGTGCACTCAAGCTCTAGTATCTACTGAACTAGACGTCATCTGAGCCTCTCATGTATCTCCTCATCAAGATGCATATACAAGTCGGCCTTGCGACACAGGGACACATCGCAACTACCCGGCTTTTCCGCAGAGCCACCGTACTTTAATTGACTATCATATTCTCACGTCCATGTAGCCTATGGCCATGTCTACAATACCAGCTAAGAGGTTCGACATATGTACCTCAGCTCGCGTGCCCCGTACTATACACCGCCGGGCGACCATTAACGACATCCGGCTCCTGCAACACTTTGTGTCCTGTGGCATGTTGAATTTTGCCGCTGATAAACGCTAAGGGAAGATTCGGGCCCCACACATACAGCGACTGGGGGCCTGCCGGCTCCTTGGACACGGGAGTGTGCTGGTTGACCAGGTCACCATCGGAATAGTGCTCGATGATGTTCCCCGAGGCATCAAACCTAGAAATTCCATCCTGGTTAGCGGTTGATGGGCCTGCCACGGGCTGATCGCCTTGGGCTCATGCACTCACCAGTAGTCGAAGATCTGGCTCCCGAGGATATGTCGTCCGATTCCCCAGCAGTTCACCCATCCTTTCGAGGCGAGCCAGTCATGGCCAATCACCTGCGTGTCATGGTCGTTGATTTCGAAGCTCGAGTGATGGACCGTGGGACGAGGAATATCCGGGGAAGAGGCGAGGAAAAAGCTCTGACGCACGGGGTTAGTCAGTAAGGCGGTCCAAACGCGCGAAACAGAATGGGGGCACAATATACATGGTGGTCAGTGTAGTCGTCTCCCAGGTCAATGTGATTGAAGACAGTCTCGATCTCCCCTGTTTCCGGATGCACCACGTAATCGGATGGCTTGAGGTTGAGCGTCTCGTAGTACCAGCCCACTGTGTCCTGGTAGCGATCCTGGGGCAGCATGAACCCGTAATGGCCGAGCTTGTGCACGGGAGATGCTCCCTTGTGAAAACGCCGAAATGAGCCCTTTCGAGGCTTCGCGTGGCCCTCGTTGGAGGCCTGGGTGGCTGGGTCCACGCGTAATGTGGTCCTCGACTCGCCGTTCGCGCGCTCCTGCTGGCCGTACAGGAGGCCAACGATGAAGCCGTTGGGGTCGCGCAGGCGAACCATGCGCCCCCCTCCCGGGGCGAGACTGTCTTCGATGGACGAGATAGCATCCGGGTGCGTGGCGGCCTTCTGCAGCTCGGCTTCGCTTTGGACGACCCAGTAGCCGCCTAGGAAGCGCCGTGTCTGGTCTGGGGACTGCTCTGCGACGTAGACAAAGGGCTGTTTTCCGTACCCGCGGAGGTATACTGTCCGCTCGATGGTGACCTCGACGATGAGGCCGAAGTCCTGGAGGAAGTTGACTGCATCGTCCAGGTTCGGATGGCTGTAATGGACGTGGGCGAGGTAGGCCACTTGGATTTGAGAGATCGCCATAGTGACGAAGTCGGATTCTACGATACTAGTGAGAGGAAGTCGCTGCTCTGCTCACGATGAACGACAGATGCTCTTGTACCCCCCAGGAGGGCCGCGAATAGATCGAGGGCTCGGATGGATAAGGGAACGGGTTCCGGATCAAAGTGGGTACGGCCCTCAACGGTCTATCAGAACACCGCGACAACGCCGATGCGCCGATATGTACAGTCACGGCGACCCCATATTCCTCCTGAAAGCTCCATAGTATCCCTCCCTCCTGCGAGCTGTATACAACCACGATGGCGTTCCAACGACTGGTCCGGTTCCAAGCCCCCGAGCATGCCCGATATGGCGACCTCTTGTCCGAAACCGCCGAGGGATATCTCGTCCAGCCCCTTGTGGGAAGTATAGCCAGTGGCTTCCAACGAAGCAGTGAGGATGGTATTCTCGTCCCTTCGGTATGCTGTTCCTGTCGGTGGATTCCCCTCCCTCACTGACGCCTCTCCGTCAGCTTCTCTGTCCCGTCGCCGAAACCCCCATTATCATCTGCGTCGGACTGAACTACCAGCAACATGCCCAGGAAGCAAAGGTGGCCCCGTTCTTCCCTTTTTCCCTTGTTTACGCACTAACACCATTCAAGCTAACTGTGCCGCCATACCCCGTCATCTTCACCAAACCCGGCACTGCCCTCGCCGGTCCCCACGACCCGGTCCACGTCCACCCCTCCGCCCAGTCCATGCTCGACTACGAAGGCGAACTCACCTTCATCACCGCCCGGGACGCCAAAAACCTCCCCGAAGACTTTGACCTGGCCGACTATATCCTCGGCTACACGGCCGGAAATGACGTCTCCGCACGGAACTTCCAGCTCCCCGAGGCGAGCGGCGGGCAGTTCTGCTACGCCAAGTCGTTTGATACCTTTGCGCCGATTGGGCCCGCCATCGTCAGCCCGGCGGTCATTCTAGATCCCCAGAAGCTGCGATACATGGTCCGCGTGAATGGCGAGATCCGCCAGGAGACCGGCACCGACGATATGATCTGGTCGGTCCGCCAGATTCTCCGTCATATCACCCAGGGGACGACTGTGAAGGCTGGAACCGTGGTGATGACCGGGACGCCCAGTGGGGTGGGCTTCTTCCAGAAGCGCTTTCTGTCGCATGGGGATACTGTCGAGGTGGAAGTAGAGGGGGTCGCGAAGTTGGTCTCCACCGTGGAGTTTGAGTCATAGCACTTGCGGGAGAGAGGTCACAGCTTAGACAGAAAAAAAAAACTTCGACACAGAATCAATTTATGAAATTTCTTGGCCATCACCACCTCTATTTATCCTATATTCAGGATTCTTTTCATTAACTCTAGCCGCCATTAAATAAGTCTATTTTAAGATGAATCCGATATAATTAGAGCAAAAACTGTATAGCTATTTGATACTTACTTATCTATTATATAATATAATAGAGAAGAGTAATAAGATAATAATTTAAAAAAAAAATAGAAATTATAATATTTAATTAGCTTGATAAGATTATAATAGCGGGATAGATAGCTACCGCCGCCTAGAGTCGGTTTATATAGGGCGCACGGACAAAAAGCGTGGAATAGGAGCCACTCCCGTGTATACTAGGACAGTAGGCCACAGGTGTGGGGTCTCCAGATCATGATCGCAGTCTCGTCGTTAAGAGACCCTCCTTTCACGCCCTCAGGAACACTCACCCCGTCAATCTGTTAGGCCACCCTGTGCTTTTTGACTGCCCTCATTTTTCTGAGGGCGCGTTGAATTCCCCTTATAAAGCAAGCTGTCTGTCCCTTTTCACGATGTTCTCGCTCGCCACTGTCATCTCCGTCTTTCCTCTCTCGCTCCCCTTGTGCCCGAGCGATCAGCCATTTTTCCTCTTATCCAACCGGCCTTTCTTGCTACCAGCTGTCGTTTCTTCAATCTTCCTTGCCATAACTGGAACAGTTGGTTTGCATTACGTTATATATCATGCTTGGTCTCCATGTAGGCATTCCTTTTCCTCGAACTTCACTCACTTCTAATCATCCTGCTAGAAGGATTACTCGGCCAGAGCTATCTATCTAAACGAAGATTCGTGCGCCGATGTGGGTACACCATCAGAGATCCCAGGATCGATGATCACACTGGTGCAAGTGGACAACATGGTCGTGGCTGGCCCTCCAATACTGCCAGGTGATAATTGTTCCTGCTCTCTATCCATTCCCGTCAATCCACCTAACAGCGTTCATAAGAAACCCAGCACGCAAACTCCATGGGATATACGTATAGTTCATCATCTCCCGCACTGGGCAGCGACAAGAGCCCCCATCCACACGCAGGTGAAGACTTTGATAGAATTTTGAACGAATATAGCCAAGAGGTTCCGTTCTCCATACTGTTGTGATATGAGGCTGGTGCAGATCAGGAACCAAGTCGCACCGTCGGAATTAGCTCCGAAGTGTCTATACAGACGACCAAGTTGATTTCCAATCAACTTGGCTAATTGTTGTATATATAGTCTCATGTATCCCTCTGAGATAATAAGATAATACACACCTCTGAACAACAATACATACAGCAGGGACCGAATATCATGGGAGATTCTTGGCAAATTCACGAAATGTCCTCGGAAACAGCGATAACAAAATCTAGGTCTGATCTGGCCGAACTCTCGCTTCCAAACTGTGGCGGTGATTAATCCGTCCACTAATTTATGTATTCTCCGCAATCCCTCGGTGACCCTTTTCCCGTCCCTGTACCTGCACATACTCCCACATATTCCCCCAGGAGCAATGCAAGTACTCCTTACTTGGCACCCACGCCTCCGGTCACCTCGCCACCAAGCTATCCGAGAAGCACATCTAAGTTTTGGCGATAATCTACCCCCTAAGGACCTGAATGCCTGCCCTTCTTGCGTGTAAGAGAGCACTGACGCCCTGAGCTAGTGACGGGCATGTGGGTCACCCAATGGCTGCGTGATCTAGCTTCCGGGCGGTCTGCCTGGATCCTTATACTCTGATCTTGCTAAACTAATTGAATACCCTGAAGGAACATATTGTGACAGTCATGGAACTGTGCCATGTGATATTGCTCGTTGGTCATTGGGCTTGAACACTGTATCTAGTTGGTGTTCTTTATCTTTCCCATCTGCGGGGTTCTTATTTGCGTTTCTTCTTCCAGAAGGAATCCGGCGATTGATTTGTCCATGAATACGCATGTGTTGGATAGAACATGTACTGAACAAACAGTCTATTGATACATTATCATACAAGCGACTTCTGGAGAGTTTTCTACCGGTCATCAATTGTTATCTGATGACTTCCATATTTTCCCAGCAACCATGGCTGATGCCGAATCTAGGACATATTTCCTGCCCTGTATCTTAGTTGCTCGAATGTGGATACACGACTTAGCTCTCTAGTTTGATTGCATATATATAACATAGACAAAAGTCCGTTCTTGTATATCTTGCACAGGATTGTGTTCCGCGTAGGGAGCTTTAATGCTACCTCAAGTCCTATGGCAGTAAGGCATTGGGACAGTGAGTAGGATCCCTAGAAGGTACCTAGATGTGATCTTTGATGCCCCAATTTTGCCCCTCTCGTCCTCTTGTTCAGTATCCAATATCTGAATCTGTCCCTGTTTTTCTTTTTTTAGCCAGCTCTATGTACATGACTCTGCCACAGCCCGCTGCAGTTTCTTTGTAGTTTGAATATACGCCTATGCTCTCTTCCCCTTTGAAATGCTCTTGTGTAATTATCTTTGAACTTCTTCAAGGTCTTCCGCAGTGTTGCGATCGTTTTTTGAGCCGGGGGATCCCCCTCATTGTTGGCTGCCGCCTGCTCATTTACTACCTTCACAACTTCCTCCATTGTGCGTTCGAAGTTGACTTTCAGATACTGTCTGTCCGGTACTCCCTCCCTCTTCCAGATCGGTTTGTCATCGATCACGACATCGGAGCCGTATGCGTTAAGGGCCTTCGTCAGGTCGTCGAAGATATAACCTTCTATATCGATCGTGCGGGCGTTGATGATACCGCTGGCAGCAGAGTGGATGTTCATGAGCGCTGGGTTGCTCGCGTCGAGATTCTTCGCCGCCTTAATATCCCTGACGCTCTTGGTGATCTCCGACATCATCTTGGTGTACTTCGGAGGCCGGCGATAGAGCGGCATTCCCTCCCCGTAGACCTTGGGCAGCAATCGCGTTCCAGCATATTTGTCTCCATACCCCAGCTGAATGACGCTGGCCACACCTTTGTTGAAATCCACATTCCACTTATCGGCTAGATCGGTCTTGAATACAATGGTATTTTTTTCGCCTTTGATCCAGGTGATGAACTCGTCGAAATTACATCGTTTCTTAATCGCACTTCCGCGGCAGTCGCTTGCGATGGCTATTTTGTCAGGTTCCTTTGCGAATTGCTCGCATTGGAGCTGGTATGTGTACCAAAAGGTCATCGTTTGATATGGACCACTGAGGGCAGAGGCTAGCGTCCTAGTCCACAGAAGACATAGGCAGCCAATGACTGAGAGCCTCATTCTGTGTTTAGGTAGCGGATGTAACCACCACAGAGCGTAGCCGGTATAAAAAGAAATGCTCAAGGTACTAGGGGTAGGGAAGAAACGAGAGGAGGATGCAGAAGGATATCGAACTTCAATGAGAACGCTATCTGGGCTACAGCGATCGGTTTACCCGCGGGATAAAAGGCCCTCTCCCAGAATGCACAGGAGAGCCCATGATCAAGGGGTTTCTTCAGAATGGGTTAGCCCAGGCTCTGACAATCAAGTCGTCCTCGTGATGCAAGGCACCGACAGGTCAGGGAAGTTCGAAGCGAGATGAGAATCCTTTGTGCTGAGGGGCAGCGCAATCTACGACCCCTCTGGTCTAGCTATATACGGTATATATGCAAGGAATAGCCTGGTTCATCCAGTCTCACCTCTTCATGACGCTGCCACCATAACGAACACCCTACTGCTAGAACAGTGTTCTAATATGACTTGGGAAATTGCTCGCCAGAAAGAGCAACAAGAGCCGAACCGAGTTTGAAATGCCCATACTCGGAGTAGGGGTCTAGACTTCAATTCGAAAACTAGATTGAGCCCAGAAGTTAAGTCAGATTGGCCCTGAGAGCTACCTACATCATGTACGTGACGTTCCCATCTGCCTACTATACTAACCTGCCGATTCCCTCCGAGTTTCAATCTCATTCAGCTACTCAGAGTCACTGCTACCCTCTGCCCAAGTTCCCATTGTGGTGTGGAATGTAGGATCCGTGGGACATATGTCAGGACATAGCCGAAACATGATCCGCGGGTGGAATCGGGGCATTGAAGCCAGACTTTTTTGAACAAATGGATGCCTCCTATTCATCGAAAACCGCTCCATGTCCAGATTCTCCTGCCATGTCTCGTCGTCCACCGTAGTTAAATCTAGACCACGGCAGGAATCGCGACTCTCCAGGTTTGACTCGACTCGGGACCGCCAAGACTCAGGTTCCGGTTCCAGGTTTTTGGAATCGCGATTCGACTCTAAGATTTTTGAAGTCGAACCTGGAAGGTTCGATTCAAATCTCAGGTTCCACAAACGGTGTAAACTGAGAGAAACCCGTAATATATATAATTTATGTATGTTTTGCCTGTATTTTTGAGTATTCTACTGACATGTCTAGTTAAAGATAGAATATACTAGTCAGAAGTAAAGAAAATTAGAAAGAACTAATTTAAAGAGGCTTTTAGATTTGATATTTATTAGTTTTATAACTTTTAATATATAAAGAGGTCTTTATCTCGTCTTACATGTTTTGAAACTTTTCTAGATATATATTTATAAGTACTAAGCTCTCTAAGTAGGCTACTATTATTAGGAAAAAAAATATTATTCTTATCGCCCTTATCATCCTTATTATCTAGTTAAATAAATGTTCCTTGATTAGTAGATAGCAGTGTTACTTTCTTTCTTAGTCTTTTATTAAGAACACGCTCGCTGGGTCGCTGTGAATACTAAGATCTCGTGTCTAGAGAATTATCTTCGCTATTATTAATAAGATTAAATTCATTCTTCTCTTTCTAAATATCTTTTTTTTCTCTTGCTGCATGAATCTCTTATGTAGAGAGATACTCTTTAATCAAGATTAACTGCTTTAATTTAATATTAAACTGCGTTATATATATTAACATCATCAGATTCTTGATTGTATTCGGTTTCAATAAACCTCGGCGATAGTAGCAGATATCACGAGCAGAATTAAATAGCTATTTAACATCAGAACCAGTTATAGAAATAGAAAAAATATCTCGCGCTAGGCTTATAAGAATAGAAAATTTGTTCTGGTGATCTTTTCAGAACACCCGCGGATTAATCAAGTAAGTACCTATTAGAAAGATTAATATTTAAGAGTTGAGAGATAGAGCGTTAACTTACTACTCTTAAGATAATATCTAAGCTCGTCATGAGCGTTTATTTGGGGCTGAATAGCTGTGATCTTTATAATAAGTATCTCTAGATCTGAGACCTGTGCTGTTAATATACTATAGAGGCTTAATCGTGTATCCGAATATTATTTCTTATACGGGACAAGATACTTCTCGAGGCTCTTACAGTATCGGACGTGCTATTTAGATTCCTATTCGGATGTTTAGAAGAATTCAAGCTTGTTCTGAGGCGCTATAATGGTACTAATTATATAGAGATCGTCGCTAATTATATCAGTTGCGCTATAATATTCTGAGAGCTTATTCTTTATATATGAGAGGGCTTTAAGTATTATAGTTTTCTAGTTAATCTTCTTTCGCGCTAGCTGTGTCTTCGACTTCTCTATATGGTTAAATAGCGCGTTATAGATACTAAAGACTGTGTGGATAGTGATATTCTTGCTCTTTGATATGATATTAGTGAAGATAAAGAATGGCTGAGTGATTAAAGGGAGTAGTTTTATTGGGGTTGCCTCACAATGCCTGTAGCCTCACATGATATCTACACCGACATTACTAAGGGCCTCTTTCTCCCACAACTGTCTTATAAGAGTCAGTTGCTTGTCTCTGCGGGTAGCTCGTCATCTCTCACACAGTCAAGTCTTGATTTTGTTTCACGCCCTTCTCTACGGCAACAGCACCGATAAGGCTTAAGCCACTTGACTACATCACTCTCCACCATAATATTCAGCCAGTCCAGCAGTATTACTCCTGCCCCGCTTGACTCCGCTTGGCCGCCGGCCCATATTTAAGAAACCATAGGTGCGGCAGACCGTGCCAGTTAGATAGAGTAAATATAGAGAGACAGAGTCAGATATCTTAAATTAGATATAGTAGAGACCGATCTCCGCCACAGAAAGTCTCAAGTGGGCCAGCAAGATAATAATAATCTTAAGAAAAATTGTGAACTATCCCCTAAGATTAAACTATTTATTAACATATTTCCGGGTATCTGTAAGAGGTATATACGCGAGTATATTAACTAGTGTGGAAAGGTATAATGACCCCTTGCGAGTAAGATTATAAAGATAGTAGTATTCCTCGTAGAAGAGTTGTCACTGACTTCCCATCATCTGTAGGAAGTCAGAGTAGTAATACTCGCGGGAGCTAGCTCGAGCTGACTCATCAGCCCTAAGTCCTAGCCCGCGGGAGGCCTAGCTATTATACTATCTTACATATTATAAAAAATAAGATTTAGTATATTAGTAATAATAAGAATTATAATAATATTTTAATAAATAAAAATAATAATTATAAGTTCTCTTAGAGTTTAGATAATATAGATAAAAAGAAAAAACTTAATATTATTATTAATAATAAAATTAGATTATCTAGATTATAATAAGTATCTAGATTTTTTTCTAGTTATTTTTGTCGATTAGCAGGTTATTATTAACTTTATTTTATATATTTTAAAAATTTAATATCAATAAATTTCTCTTAAATATATTTTTTTTATAAATTTAACATTAATAAATTTCTCTTAAATATAATTTTTCCTAAATCTAACTTCGGTAAATTTATATAATATTATAAAAACGGATTATCTAATTTAATAACCCGACCTGGACCGAACCTATTAGGCTATCTAAAACCCACCGGGTTTCCAAAGCTATAACCCGAACCCGGCCAGGTTCCTCAGGAACCTAATCCGCCCCGGCCCATCCCGGGTTGGGTCCAGGTTGGGCCGGGTTGCTGGGCCGGGTTTATCCAGTCTATTTATTATATCCGAGCATAAGTAGAATTCCGCGGATATTGTTGTATAATATTACGTTAACAATATTATTAATATTTTATAAGAAGCTGTTGCGGTACACGATAGAGATAATAAAAAAGAAAAAAATAAATATTAAAATATTATATTACATAAAGAGTTTGCGGTGGGGGAAGCTAGAAGCGCCGCCGCCGTATAAGATAAATCTAAAGTAGTATTTAACACTCATCACAAAAAAGAAGAAGGAGATCGGGGTGGGGATATATATATAGGTAATAAAAAATATAATAAACCGGTTTATAACAAACAAATTGCGGCAGGTAGATATATTTCCTGCGAAGTTAGCGGTAATAAAGAATAGGAGTGTTCTGGAGCAGGCTAGGGATAAATCATAGCAGGTAAAGAAGACGCCCAAAGAGAGAGCGTTGCTAGTAGATAAACAGCTGAGGATGTAGCTAGAGAGCCGCGATAGACAGAAAGCAGTACTATAGGATATATTTATTCTGGAAGATAATATAATAATCAAGATAGAAGTTTCTCCGGCAACAGCTCAGGCCACGGCGCAGAAGACTAAATAACTAGCGATAAGACTAAATAAAAGTAATCTTTAACAATTATCGCCGTTCTCGTTCTATAATATAAGAACTATAATATATATCGAGAATATCCAAACTATACTATAGGTACCGCAGGAGAATAATAAGATTCTTTCGGGATATCTTACAGGGCGCATAACCTGGTTCGTGTGGAGTTCGGCGTATTTCACAATAAGTATTAGCTGGAGGAACAAGTGCCGGGTTGTATTTCGTTGGCTGCTGAACAATATATTTGGTCGTGATGTTTCTAGGTACTGAGAATTTTGATATCAGAATATTTTGGAGAAAATGAGAGAGATGGTGTTTCTTAATTCCCCATTAGGCACTGTTAATAGTCAGGCCTCGAATAACATATCTTCTGCCAATACACTGTCGTTCTTTGTTGAGATCAATAAGATCGAAATAGTTGGGTTAAATATACAAACAAGACGGCCATTTCTGTCTGATCTTTCCAACACATATATCTTGGAATTGTTTTATTCACGACGTCGTTACAAGGGATGCAGCATGATATTCGCTCTATCCTCGCAGGCCACTATGTCAGATGGAATAACTTATTCTAAACCATAAAACCTCGAACTTCCAATCGGAAGTCAGTCATGGTACAATCCCCATTCAACATCCTGGCCCTTGATTGTGCCTTCACAGGACATCTCCCCCTTAGCCCCGACCTTCCCTGACCCGCCAAACCTCCGCACCGACTCACTAATAATATCGACAATATCCTGCGCTCCGATATAAAAATCCACATTCCCATCCTTCCTCATCCCCTGTACACCAAATGCACAGCTCCCAAACTGAACGAGCTGATGGTGGGAACCGATGGCGTTCTCCACCTTCCACTGGCCGTCCGTGTTGGCGATGTTCCGGACAATCTGCATACAATCCGGCACCGTGGGCGATCCCTCGCTCGTCTGATCAACAAATGTAGAGGTTTTGCAGAAGTCCGGCGCACGGTCGGTGACACAAGGGTAATTAGCAGCACTCGTATCTGGTGTCTCGCGGAAGTCCCAAGCCCGGTAGGCGAGTTCGGCGCTGCAGACGGGAATGCGGATGTATCCTGGGGTCGTGATGTCGTTTTCGTAGAGGTCCTCTAGGGTCCCCTTGGCCGCAATGTCAGCGGGCTTGCCGCCATTGGTCTGGCCGTTGGCTTCGTACGTGCGAACCGCGCCAATGATGAGCTCCTGAATAGTAACGTCGCCGAACTGGGATCCCATTGAGCCTACACCGGGCAAGGCAGAGAATGAATTATCCATGCAGACGTTCTCCATGCAGTTGTAGGGCAGTCCTTCGGGCGAAGCAAGATAGTACCGCTTGTTGTTGTAGCAGGCTGTCGCTCCTTCCATCGTCTTCTTATCTAAATAATCGCCCATGTCGTGCGCATGGTCACAGGAGTAGCCGGCGTCGACAACGAAGGGGAAGCGGCCGGAGGTCTGCCAGGCGGTCGGGATAGCAAAAGCGAAAAAAGATTTCCCGATACTGTGCCTGAGCGCAGAAGCGCTGTCCTCTGGATAGTTGGTTGCGTTTGCGGGTGGGCGCGCGGTGACGGTTCGCCAGCACCCATCAATGAATTTGCCGTCTGAGATCAGATCCGTAAGATATTCGATTGACTCGGCATCCCCTCTGAATGTGCTTTCTAGTGATTCCGCGATAACACCTGCCCAGCCATCGATCGCCTTTCCGAGGTAACTGGAAAAATTCGCCTGTTTATCCGGCGTCCAGCTCTGCCTGTTTGTTCGCTTCTTAGCGAGTTATTGATAGAACCCAGGGGGAACACCTACATGCTCTCGGGTTGCATCATATCTTTGGCAATTGTTGTGCTTTGTGAGACGACGTGCATGGTCATATCTTTGGTGTTGTCTAACATCGATGGCGCTATATTGTAAGGCAGCTTGGAAAAAACTAGTGATGGGAAGCGTTAGTCACTCATATAATCGCCATATTAAGATAGAGGTCCACCCCATGACATACATGACTTTACTAGTGAGGCTGTAGCTGGAGCGCCACCGAGTGTAATAAGATCAATCAAGAGGAGAAGCCATCGGTCATCCGGTGGTTCTGGGACTGGTGCAAATGTTTTTTGAAAATGATCCAGACTGGGATTAATTATGGCAGCGGCCTGGAACATCAGGCTATAATAGTAACCTCTGTATAACTGGGGCCATTGTCAGTAGATTCCACCTGGACCATAAATTATTCAAACATACCTGATGAATATAGGTCAGGGAATTCCAAATTAGGTATCCTGCCGGGCCCGTGTTCTCGTTGTCAAATCCATCACACTGCGCGGTGCCCTCACAGCTGGATGTCTCGTCCAAGATCGCACATTCCACCCCCTCCGGACCGTCAAGTGTGCTAAAAATGGATGCGGAAAATGACATTTTCATGGGTCTATCAAGCTTAGTCCAGACTGCAAGTGCATCGGTCCAAGCATGAGGGGCATCCAGTGCATTCCATCGTTCGTCAGGACACATAAGCCGTATATCATCGACTGCATCATCCATGCATGTCATGTCTGTCCAGTTACCCGTTCGGGCTTCCGTTATCATTCTGATACATGCTGCGGAGTCTTTCCATCCTTCTATAGGAATATCGCACTCCGGAAGCTGGGGAGGCTCATTGTATTCCTGGAGATCTGTGGCCCAGTCCGTGATGCCGCCCATGTTCAGTAACTTGTAGAGAGCTTGGCGCGCCAGCTTGGTTGCCGGGCCCATATAGGCAACATATTGATTATCGTCGTAGATAAGGATGTCACTATCGCTTTTGGCATCAACATAGTGTTGGTTGACTCTGCCGTTGCGTTTCACGACCCCGTCCGTTGTTGCGCCGGCCAGGATCTCCTCAATCTCTGCGTCAGCGATGTAACCTCCCGTTGCGGTACATCTCCCAGGAGTGGCCTGGGAGTCATAGGGGCCTCCAGTGAAAAAGCAGTCAGGTCCGGTACAGCTTGGGTCAGCCATGGCAAAGGATCTCCCGTAGCTGGTCACACCAACGACAACCTTGTTTGCGGGGACACCGGCTTTGGTGATCATGACCAATGAACTGATGGTCTCCGTGAGGTTGACCTGGCTACGGAGGCAATTCCCCGAGGGGCAGCCGATCTGCGCATGAGGATTCCCTGCGTCCCACTGGGAGACAAACAGTCAATAGGTAATGTATTATTAGAAATGACGACGGCTACTTACCTGTCCGTGAAGGTCGTAGGCCATGTAGACTATATAGTCAACTATCTTGCTGATCCTCTCAATGGGGAAGAACCTGAGATAGGAATATGATGAGGCAGCTGCAATGGAGACGGATTTTCCTGGGAGCAGATTTTTGAGAACAACGAGAAAAGCCAGGTAATTATCGCCAGATTCTGGGTCATCGGGAGGGATACCTGGGATGTCAGGTGCCTATGAGAAACGTGACATGTTAGGAGTTATATGCCAAATATGCAGGCAAGGCACGGGGAACGAACTCCAGGGTATTCCCAGTCTATATCGACTCCATCCAGACCCCTAGCTTTGACGAAGTTGGCGATATTCGTCGCCATAGTCAAGCGGTTGGCAGGCTTGACACCCTGGCGGAAAATATTATAAGTAGCGGGTAGGGCTGAGAAGTCCCAGCCGCCAAAGGATAGAATTTTCTTGGGACCCGGGACCTTCATGAACCTCTTGAACTGGATTTCAGTCATTGCGTCCTCGAATTTGACCTGGTAATCTGTGCTAAGCAATCCAAATGCAAAATGCAAGTGAGTGTATTTAGATCCGTCGATCTGAAGGGCATCCTGATAGAGACATTCGCGGGAACTCAACGCATACCCTTCGAAATAGGCAATACTTCGAAATACTTCGGGGGGATTTCCACGGACTATCGTGGTGCCACAGTTGGAAATACAACCGTTGGTGCCCGTTTCGGCGGATCCTGGTGCTCCTGTGCTGGTATCAGTGCAGAACTCGGCTGTGATGCCGCACTATATACCCAGATTGTTAGTACAGAAGCATGAGTAATCTAGAAGTGAGAATCCACTCACCTGACCCCAAACATTGCAGCATGCATTCAATGGGCAGGGATTGAGGCCTGTAATATCAGTGGTGTCCGCGGGGGTCTCCGTGCCTGATACTTGGGGGCCGCATACGGCGTTGGCCACAGGAGCGGGCATGGGCGGGCGTCCGCTACTGAGACACATCACCGTACCGATCCACACATTATTTTCGCAACCATTCCAGCCCCATGTGTTCTTATTGAAGTTATCCAGATCCTGATTCGTCAGACCGTATTGAACGGCCAGGTTCGAACAGTTGTCGTCCTCCTGAATCGTGTAAGTCGCGCAGGATCCGTCAGGGTTTGGCTTCGGGGCAAAGTCCGGCATGGTTCCGGATGAACAACACACATGTTGCCCTGCCCTGAGGTTGTTGCAGAACTTGGGTTCTGGGTTGTACTTTTGAATCTGGGCTAAGGTAATGCCGCATCTCGCAGCTAGGGCATCACAGAGATCATTCTTCTCTACCTGCACCGTGCTGCATTCGGCCCGAGCTACGAGAGAGCCTGGGGGTGAGCTCGAGTGTATTTCTGTCGACCGGGTGGCGTTGGTGGAAACCTTCAACCGGGGGGTCGTCAGGATGGCTGGACCCGTGATATCAGTGCTGTTCTCAAAGGAGAGACAGCCGCCGTCTAGCCATGTTTTCATGGTAGTCTGCACCGGCGAAAAGGTTCCGTTGCCGGAGGCAAAAAGCCCAAAGGTGTGCTCATTATTGCTCTCAGGGTCACAAAGTTGCATAGCCACGTTTTCAGAACTAATCTTCTGAGTTCGAAGTTTGTCTGACAGGCCTCTCAAAGCAAAGTCACCAACTGTCTCGCTCTGAAGGCCCTTGCCAATGTAAAGACCAACCATGGCCGACCCAGACCTAGCAAACAAGTATGTATGCCTCTTGGTACTTTTGGCCGAGACATGCTGGCTCTTCAAGTACTGGCGGATCTGCTTGGAAATGGTACTGATATCCGACGCCGGCAAGATCCCGCCAGACCACCACCCCAGAGAGTAGGTCGCATTTAGTGACTCGGAAACCACGCTAGTCTTGGTCCTGGGTTGAGGGAGCCCATACCAGTCGGGGCCGTATGAGGTACATGCATAGAGACGATGGAAAGAGTCGGGGTCATCAACTTGGTCGTACAAGGAGAAGTGGTAGAACAAGGTCTGGTGGCAGTACTGGACCTGCTCCAAGTTATGGTAGGCAGACCAGTTCAAGGGATTGGGGCCCGCAACATTGCAAGCCACCGGGCATGCAGCATCTCTGCCGCGATACCCTGGGCTGGCAGGCATCCTCAGGGAAGGTTTTCCTGTCCAGGCAAAGGCCGTATCCATGGAAAGTAAGAGGCATAACGCCCCCCAGGTATGGAAGATCCAGGGGGTCATTTTGCTTTGCTAACAAGGATGTATGAAGAAAACAAAAGGAAAAAAAGGCCAGGACATATAGGGGCACGGGCAAGTAAACGAGTGAATAATTTGAAAGAAAGGAACAATGGTATTGATGCCATTCTATTCTGGGGGAAGGCTGTCCTGTTATTTATATGAAGATAGTCTCGCGCCATGCCCGAAACCCTGCGTCCCATGGGCAATACTACGACGTAGTTCATATTCTCGCAATATACTGGTGACCGGTGACTCCGTAAATAAAATAAATGTGGCGTACTTGCCCATACCCTGAGTTTCATTCTTGGGGATTGGCTGCAGCGACAATGTAACATTGCTGGGGTTAGCCAGCACTAAATAAGCCCCCAGGATGCGCTAGCCGGCGCTATTAATTAGAGGCCAAGACCAACGATATAAGAATCTGACTGGCGCCCCGATCATCCGATGGGCACACCCTCTGCTACTATCACACCCGATGCCAAAATGGGTTTCTCCAGGAATTTGCTGGTTTTCACCCTCCTCTCGGGCCTTGCATTAGGCGATTCCCAGACGGCCGAGGTGGATTTGTTGTTTCCGCGCAGAGATGAGATCTTTGCGCCAGCCCCAATCGTCCCCATTGTCTTTGCCATCCAAAATCCGCGCCTACTGGCAACGCTCAACCCAACCCTGAGCTACGGCATCGAGGGGGTGTCCAATCCAAACGGTCGCAACACAACGGGGGGGTTGTACCATTTGAACGAGGAGAAAGATTTCACCAACAGCAGTGATCCATACCTGTTGAAACTCATGACCCCCCTCCTGGACATCGAAGGGAACTTTACATTTGTCTGGCATCTTTCTCTGGTCAAATGCGCCTCCGACTCCGGGACAGATGGGATTGCGTATGAACCTATGTCGCTTCGTGCCCCGTTCCAGTTCTCCCTGCGGCATAATGCCTCCGCGCCAGACATGGTCATCGCTGATTATACGGACAAGAAGCTGTGTAATCGATCCAAAGCCCTGGCCGTCAGTGTTTCGGAAACCCAGGACCTCCCCTCTACCAAGGCATCCGAGTGGCGAGTTCCTTCCTGTGCAGTGGATCCAGAGTGGACGACTCCCAGTCCTTGCAATGTCCAAATCGACGCCTCAAAGGCCGCCAACATCTCAGCGGACTTGACTGCCGCAGCTTGTCGGTGGCCAACGTTCACAGACCCCATCTGCCCTACACCGTCGCCGTCCTCCAAGGGTGCCGCCAAGATGCCGCAGTCGCTCATGACCAAGGCAGGGGTCTTGGCCGTCGGGACGTTGCTTGCTTACAGCCTCGCATGGCACTAGTTGAGCTATCTCCGTGAGACAGGTTTATTTGGTTTTTGCTGCAGGGGCTTTCAGTGTGTACATCGGTCGATCAGGATTCCTCCAATAATAGCACGGTTTCGTTCTCCATTTTCTACATTTCACTCGTTCGTCGAGTAATATAACCTGTAGGGGTGAGCTTAGTGGCTCTTGGCGTAATCATACGTGCAGCCGAGGTCAAAGACACCAGCCCTAATAGGCCTGTGCCGTGGTTGCCAAGTAGTATGTGATTTTGGTTATCTTGTAAAAACCTCTTCTCCATTGGAACACCATATCCTCTAGAATTAACCGACCTCTGAGGTTACCATGCCAATTCGACGGCGCAAGTCCGTATACGTTCGGGGACCCCAATGGAGAGTTGGCATATTGTGGTCACCGAGCCAAGTGTACTACGCCGCAGTCGCCAAACAAATCAAATGATGCCAGGAGCAGCCAGAAGGGGTTCGACCAGAATCAATGTCGATATTACATGGCAAGCTATTGAACTAGAGGATTGTTCAAAGCCTGAAAACAAGGATAAATACCGCCAGGAATCGCCAGATGGGAATAACGATCGGCACCCTGATTTCCTTTTCTCTATCACTGTGTGGCTCATCACCCTCAATTCTTTCCCCTTGATCTAGCCAAATATGGGTTACAAAGCTGCGCTTCTGCTGGGATTTCTCCCACAACTGCTATATGCTGATGTGGTCTGCACCTTCTCTGCACCTGCCTCGAGTGGAGATACCTGCGCCTCCTTTGCCTCGGCCTGGGGACAGACCGTGAACGAATTCCGCGCGTTGAACCCCGGGGCAACCTGTCCCAATCTCACGGCTGGTCAGGAGTACTGCGTGATTGGTACTGTCACGGACGCTACCACCACGACTTCAACAACAACTACCACCAGCAAGCCTCCTCCCACCACCACCACTTCTTCCGGCTCTGCGCCGGGCCCAACTCAGCCCGGTATCCCTGCCAACTGTGATAAGTTTCACCAGGTCGTCTCCGGCGATCAGTGTGACACTATCGCAGCCAAGTACGGCATCACAGAAGCCCAATTCAAGGCGCTGAACCCAAACGTTGATGCCTGTAAGCCGAATCCTCTTCCCCACGTCCAATATCATTCCTCCCCAACTACCAACTTCGATATTACCTGCTAACCGTATGGTCATGACAGCGTGCTCTAACCTCTGGCTCGACTACTACGTGTGTGTCCACACCCCCGGCACCACCACGACTGACCCTGCACCGGAACCCACGGGACCGACCCCTCAGATGCCCGGGATCGTTACCAACTGCAAGACATTCTACCAGGTTAAATCTGGGGATAGTTGTTACACGATCAACACGGCAGCGGGAATTACTCTAGCGCAGTTCCGGACGTGGAATACATTGATCGATGCGGGCTGCAGCAACCTGTGGGTTGGGTACTATGTTTGCACTGGGATATAGTCTCTACCCTAGGCCGTGGTCCAGTCAACGTCCACTGGACTTCTCCGTCCGCTGATTGGCCGCCCGCCCGCCCGTCGGTCTCGCGGACCGGGTGGGATGGGGGAAGCAGTTGATACATCAACAATGATATAATAGATCGTATGCGAGCCATTAAAACGCGTCGTGACGCATCCATCGCGATCACATTAATTTATTATTAATTAACGTACCAATAGCTTAATCTAGATAACTGATCCTCCTTTTCTTATTTCTCTCTTTCTCGGTTTAATTTATTCGGCCTCTCTTTCTGTATCGATTCTATATATTCTTTGGCGGCGGTGCAAGTTCAGATTCAGATAAAAAAAAATATATATATATATCTTTTTCTCTAAACCAAAAGGGTTGGGCGGCCAAGGGCTTGATCCCTTTAGGGTTATTAAAGATCTTGTCGCTATACCCTAGGCCCAATTCAAACCTACGTTGATTGGAGTTTCTCGCCCGCCCATTGGTCGGTCGGATTTTGACGTTCCCGCGTGCTCCCGCCCCCGCGGGTGCGTGCCCCGAAGTCCCTGGCACTCGCCCACCCTGGCTGGGTGTGTATAATTGCTTTTTCCTTCAATGTCGCGTTTGATCGCGCTAGGTCGTGTTCTATCGTGTTATTACCTCCATAGATTGGATACATCAGAATATGGTCTTTTTCGAATGGCTCCTGCCCCTTATCCTCTTCTGATATATAGTCTGTTCTTTCTTTCTTTCGTTCTTTCTTTCTGTCTGTCTGTCTGATCTGGATTGTATCTCTTCAGTCTATCGTTCATATAACCAATTGTTTGACCATCTATAAAGCTATGGACCTTTTCCTCTATAACCCGACTTATCAGGCCTGGATCTGTACCGCACCCCGCTGTCAGTTTGCTGTATCGCCAAGTAGCCTGGACCGTCATCTCCAGAGGCGACATCGGGATCACCGGGCTGCGGCCACCCCGGCCCAGCGGCAGGTGATCCTAAGGACTATGCTCCAGCGGGCCTGGGTCGACCCTAGGAAGGAGATCTTCCGGTACCCACCACCCAGTAGCCCCCCGATCCCAGGTCTTCCGGTCTTCCGTGGCTATAGCTGCCCGCACTGCGAGTTCATCTGCCGCTCCAACGGGGTGATGCAGAACCACCGACGGGAGAAGCACCAGGACCAGGATGGCTCGTGGAAATGTGGCAGGCAGTCCAGTGCGCACATCCAGCTTCG
>VCAU01000259.1:0-10239 GCA_015844325.1 Aspergillus nanangensis | reverse complement strand
TGGCCCGCCGGGCAGGCACTTGGAGCCCGCTGTAGCCCGCCGGGCAGGCATCCCCTGCCCGCTGCCCGCCCACGGGCGGGCCCGGGCTCAGCCCTCATGGGACCGCCCAGGGCTGTGTCAAGGTCTACGCACCTCTGTGGTTCGGGTCCAAAGGGAACAGAGCCGCACCGCGGCTCCAAGATCTAGCACCAAGAACCGCATCTCTTAAGATAAGGTGCGGGTCGAACCGCGGTTCTCGCGGTTCTATTACGAGGCCTAATTCTAATATTAGAGATATCGGTCAGATCACTATCCAGCTGACTTAATATTTTAGAGCAAAGATCTTCACCACAATTAGCTCGAAGAAAAAAAAGTAGTTTATAATATATTATTATTAAATTTTAAAAAATCAGATTTTTTATATCCGGTCAACCTCCTTTACCTCAGATATTATGTATATTATAGATAATAAGGAATTAAATATTATACTTAATATATTAGCTAATAAAACTCTTACTAAATTATAAAATTATATTACTGTATATAGTCGATTCATCGAGATCAGAAAAAAAAATATTATAGCAAATATCAAGCTATTAATAAATATATTTCTTAGAAATGTCATCTTTCGTGGATTAGACTTGGGTTCAATAACAGACTAGCGCCCAGTAGTCTGTCTTTTGGTCTTAGAAATCATCATGAGTCTTATAGACGAGAGCAAGCTTCAGCCGCCATATCTAATTAGTATCTTTAGTATAAAAGAAATGGAAAAGGCCTTTTGTTTGATATAGAAATGTAGAAAGATAATAATCATAAGAAACTGAATCTGGAAATGCGGCCCGGGAATAAAGTTACAGTAGGTGAATAATATTATACTCTTCAGAAGTCTTTGTAGACCTGCTTGGGTTTCTTCACCCAACGCGGCCCCCGCACAGACCAAGGTGTGCACACTGCTAAGGTTCAGATCTCTCATAGAAGGGTCCTTGGCAATGGCCATAGCAGCCGGTGGCACTACCCGCATTATTGTCGCCTGGTTCTCTTGACACGCTTTGATATATTCGTGGAATTTGTACGCCCGCATAATCACCATCAGGTGCCCTATGAACGCGGGGGCGAGAACAGCCGCCACCATACCATATATATGGCATACTGTATCCGTTAGCCAACGCCGAACGCCATTTAGACAGTCAATAAAGTGGTGGGTACAACGCACGAGGAGCATAGAACACATCAACATCGTTCCGGTTCAAAGCACTCGACCCAAAGCACCGCGGCCCTGTCACATAGCCAATCATGCTGTGATGGCTCAAAAGTGCCCCCTTGGGGCTTCCGCTCGTCCCAGAGCTAAAGCAGATGACTGCAGGGACGGTCTTATTGTCTCGATTCGAGAGATCGAGGACTGGGGCGGAGCCCACGCCGAGAAAGTCTTGGGGCCACTTCAGCGAAGTTAGCCCCGCATCCATAGTAAAATAGAGCCTATCCACCTACCTGGGGAATATCAGTCTGTCCAGGAACTCCGGCATCTAGCGACACCACCCTCAGCTGCGAGAGTCGACCTGACGCATCCAGACGCTGTGCTTCTCGGAACTTGGCAATGAGAACGCTGTCGGCAAAGAACACCTGCGCCTCTGCCACATGCAGATAATGGACTAGCTCATAGGGCGACGCCAGCGGATTTATCCCTCTATCTCACTAATTAGCACTATGCCGTCGTATTCACTTGCTTGGATATACTGACGCGACAGTAATACCGGCCCACATACCCGCGTGAGCCGCCAACGTCTAGTTGACCGAGTTCTCACCCCAAATCGCAATCACGTCTCCTTCCTTGAGTCCCAGGAGCTTCTGTAGACCGGCCGCACCCTTGGACGCCTTTTCGCGCATCTCTCCATAGGTAACCTGCACACTGGGGTTTTCCTGCTCCTGCAGGATAACCTTGTCGTCGGGGACGAGATCTGGATTGCATCGGAGATAGTACTGCCATACGGACTCATTTCGAGGGATCAAGGGCTGAATGTCCTTGGAGCGGTAGATCCGAGGACCTGGGGGGCTCGCACTCGACATCTTCTATCTTATAGGGTAGGGGGATTTTAACAGTAAGAAAGAGGTGTGCAGTAGATGTATGGCCCGATTTATGACATTTTATATTATCTGTACATGGAGGGATCTGATTTTCCAGCTTTGAGGGGAAACCTTGCATCCCCGCATCCCATCGTATCAACGGTGCTATTTCCGGCCGGAATACGTATAGGCCATAGCTCCCACCTCGGCTCGGGTCAAATTAGTACATCGTAATGCTCAGATTTAAGGTGTCTTAGTCAAGACTCTATTACAAAATCCAATTAATGCATCGCTACGAGCAAGGAACCGTTATGCATAATGGTGATAATATGTCTTGGCAGTACTCGGGAGTCCGTCGCCATAGCAGCCCACTAAATGAGGTCGACTATCAACCCCAAGGATGCGTGGAAAAGATATGGGGACAGACGAAGAGCGTTCGAGCAGCATTTATATTGCCGAATACAGGGTTTAACTATCTGTTCCCTTTCCTAAATATCAATTTATTTGTGTATAGTACCGTCAAGTAATATTCATCTAACTGTTTACGGTTAGACGTCTCTGCCTTCCTAAAATGGTTTATATTTGTCGACGAAATTCGAACGGCAGGATTAAGTAATCCTCCATAAAAAAATCTCGAAAACTCACCAACTTTGAGCAGCATTTATGAGAGAACCAAGAAAGATATTGAAAATATAATCATGTAGCGATAGTAAATACTACCTACTTTATATCTACAGCCAAGATGGAGGTGTGTCGAGGTTGTTGGAGTTCTAAGTCTAGACGCATAAAGCCTACTGGCCGATGTGCCGAAGATCTTTTGAGAGGGGCTGGGCTACCCATACTATTGCCCTAGACAATTTCGAACTGGGAGAAATAAAAAGAAATTTAGGCAGGTCATAACATATCATATCCTGGTATTCACAGTTCACCGCACGGAAAATCGGCTTGGGCCATTTGCAGAGCTCGTCTGCATTGAACTGCATGAGCCAGGGTTTGCAATACTGCGACGGTGGTTTCCCACCCAATACAGGCATCGGTGACGCTCACTCCCGGTTTCAACCCCGACAAACCGTCCGGGGACACTTTTTGATTCCCTTCGTTAATATTACTCTCGAGCATCACTCCAATAATCGCCGTCTCCCCGGCCGAAATCTGCTGGGCAATATTCTCGGCACAGACAGGCTGATTCCGATAATTCTTTTGCGAGTTGCCATGTGAGCAGTCAACAACCAGAATTTGGGGCTGATTTCTTCTCCTTAGTGCGTCTCGCGAACGTTCAATATGTTCGCGACTATAATTCGGCCCATGGATTCCACCACGCAATATCACAAATCCATGCTCATTACCTGCTGTTTTGGTGATAGCTGCTTGGCCATGCTTGGTGACCCCCAAGAAGGTATGCGGATGTCCAGCTGCATGGACAGCATCAATGGCCACCCCCAGACTACCGTCCGTGCCGTTTTTGTAGCCTATCGGGAAGCTCAGACCGGACGCGAGTTCTCGGTGTAATTGAGACTCGACGGTACGGGCACCGATAGCGCCTAGCGAAATAAAGTCCGCCAAATACTGAGGAGAAATTGTGTCCAGCATTTCACCGGCAATAGGCAAACCCAGGGACGTGATATCAGAGCATAGCTGCCGAGACAGCCGCAACCCTTTGTTGATATCGTACGAGCCGTTCATATCAGGGTCACTGACCAACCCCTTCCAGCCTATCGTAGTACGAGGCTTCTCAAAATATGCCCTCATTACAACACAAAGGTCTGCTAAGACGCTGTTCGACAGCTTGCGTAGTCGTCCGGCAAACTCCAGGGCCGATCCGGGGTCATGTATGGAGCATGGTCCCACAATGACGAGTAGACGATCGTCACGTTGTTCAATAATATCCACTATATGCTCGCGGCCCGAGCGAACGACATCAACACTGTAGGGTGTCTGTTGGTATACGTGGTGAGCAGGACTCGTAGTTCTTGCATGAATGAAGAATTACCTACGGCGGGTATCTCTTGCTGTAGAAATAAAGGAGAGAGTAATGGTTCGTATCCCAGGACTAATGCACCGTGTCAGTACTACGGAAAAGACAAGCCAAGGACAACTGTCTCATACCCCGAGTGTCCTCGCTGACCTCTGTGATTTTCAGAAGAGGCATTCTGAAGCGCAGAAAAGATGATGTGTTCCGTGGGAATGCGAAGTTTTGAGGAGAAGATGAACAGGTTCTAATTACCAAGAAAGGTCACCATGACAAGGGAAAGATACCGCATTGAATTAGGAATTGTTGGAACTGTGTCCGAACCACATGGGAAAACTATGTCCTTTATGGCCCTGTGATGTGACAATTCTCAGGATAACCGACCCAGTGCAGAAAGTCAAGGGCAAATTGGATGTGATTTTTGCACTTCAAAATCATCTATACACGAGGATATGGGCTCTCCGAATACGGAGGCAGGGATCCGGATCCATCATCGGTGGCATTCGTCACGTACACCCCAGCGCTACTGTTAGACCACGGCGCCTGGAGGCCCCCGGTGGCCAGAAGAGGAAGACAAACAATTAATTCCCCGATGCTCATTTCTCCGAAGTGAGATGCATTTCCCGAACTTTTGCCCGAAGACCAATCGTCCGTGCAATTGCCGATGTGATTTGCCTAGTGCTTACAGCGTTCCATCCGCAGATACAGGCTGTCAATTAGAACTTTGGTGGGATCTAGAATCAATTGTAACGAAGTCAGAGGTGCCTAAATTGTCATAATGCTTCCCTTTGCATGGATGTTGGCGATCCATATTTGTTCTATATCGGTCTAACGGCCCGTACCCGACCCCGTAGCGGCGGCGACCCCGGTGCGTTAGCGGGAGGGGTCCTGCATTGGCAGATTCAAACACGAGAAACGATATTTTTGATTCGATCGCTCATTTTGGCCAAGGCCTTTGAACCCCATCGTTGGTGCATTTGTTCAACGCATGTCATCCTGACAGCCTCGTGAAACGGCAATATGCTCATTAGTCGATCAAAGATTTTCCATTGCGAGTGGCTCGAAGTTGCCACCAAAACAACTATCCACAGATTGAACGTCAGTCCATGCGTACACCGTGATGCTGCGTTATTTGCCAAATTCAAATCTATAGGCAGGGATGATGCAATAGCATTGGCCCCTGCTTACACCCAACGGTGGGTAATTAGATACTGTGGGCCTTGTTGCTATGTCAAAGAAATCGATGCAGTTGCGTATGCGAATGTCACTATGATGTTCGGGATGGTCTAACGGCCCGAAGGGCTGAGTGATTCGCCACATCAGGAGCCGTCGGCTTGTTACAATTACCGGGCCATCATCAGCATTTAGGCGGATTGAGGCTGAATATGTTATTATTGAGACCGTAATGGAGCCGTCTCATAAGCAAGGCTCGGTTAGGGCCGAAGACAAGGCAAGTGACAGTTATACCTACGGACAAAATAATAATCTCTAACGAGACCCCCTGATAGTGCTGATTCATTTATGTGCTCTAGTCTGCACCAAAACCGGCATAGCCACACATGGTGGATAAAGTCGACAATAAGAAATTTTTTCCAACATCAATCTATACCAAACATGACAACTAACATCCCCACTACAAGATGACTTCTTCCCATGCAATTCCGCGGCACCCCCAAACACCCACCCCCTATGCATACCGAAATAAACGTAGTGTTGTTCTTTGCTTCTCATGTCGTGCGCACCACCGCTACTTTGTTTGCGGGAGGATCTGGGCCGGCTTTGGAGGTGCAATCCAGAAGACAGGATAACGGCGTTGAATATTGTTAATCAAGAGCGCCACCACGAGAAGCAGCGTTGAGGACAGAAGGACCACGGGCAAAAAGTACCACGATAGCTTCCAGACAGCGTCATCCGTCGCAGGTAGAAGCGCCGTGGCACCAGCCGGGGGGTGGGTTGTGCCTGTAGCATCCATCACGACGATTGCGAGTGCAGAGGAGAGGCTGGCAGCGAGCCAACGCACCGAGTTGAATCTCGCTTCGTCCGGTATCAAACTAAACAATTTGGTAATACATATACCAACTAATGCACTCAGGAAGTGGCCGAAAATCAGAGCACGAGGCTGCCCAAGTGGACTTTCGATGGCACAGAATATGAGAACTGCGGATGCGCCCTGTAATTATTCGAATCAATAACCGAGATGCACGGCAGAAAAAGAGCAAATACTCACATAGGAAGCGATGATACCCGGTACGCCACGAGTAATAAAGTAGACGGAGTAGTTGAAGAGAGCCTGGAGGACGCAAAGACCACAGAAAGCAGCAATGAAAGACCAAATCCATCGCTGATACGCAGGAAGCGGCTTAGGGGGGCCGTTTGGGCGATATCCCAGCCAGTGGCTAAGCCACGGGGGAAGACGAGCTAGGACCTCTTGTTCCGACATTTCGATATAGTGAAGGATGAAGGATGGAGAGTATGTTGGGACAGTCACCAGTGTCAAGAAGGACACAGGATGTCAGCTTTACAAATAGCCCAATGACCTGTTTAGAACATTTTCCCAGGCAAAGGGCGTTCCTTTTAGTTTCCCAGCGGATCAGGGGTGGATTGATGGGCCGGCCCGCAATTTGTAAGAGTCAATAAATTTCTTTGAGCACTAGCAATTCTTAGAGGGCAAACATTATCTAATCATTGGCCGGGTTACTGGGCGGCTGGGCGGCCCGTGACCCCCGATGCAGGGGACCCTCCGCTCCTATCCCGCGGAGGAGAACCCTCTCCTCCGCGAACATCTCCGATCGTCCTAGCTTGCAGATGACTCTAACAGCTTCTTGTCCTACCTCCGACCACTTCCATCTTTTAAAAGCATCGATGGCTATTCTTAGCTGGCGAAGGATTGACACCTTGTTTGGCTTCGTTCGGAGTCATTCTCTCGTTCGGAGTCATTCTGTTGTTCGGAGTGATTATCTCGACCGTCTACAGAGACCCTGCTCCAGGCACCTCGCTTAGAGTATACTGCATAAAGATTCGCTGCCTGAACTAATTGTGGATCCTCGTTTCCAGATTATTCGATCTACTCCGAAGCTAGCCAAGCAATAGTCCGAAATAGGAAATTCCGAATGAATGGCCGAGTCTTTCTGACGAACAAAGTTCGGCTAAGCATGCTAAGCACGCAAATCCCAGGGATTGTGGGTCGAGACCGTTTTCTTGTCATCTAGCTCGTCAGCCGCTATATACGAACCGTGTTATAGCCGTCCGCGATGGGTTTCATTCATCATCAGTAGACCTTGATCACTGTCCTCGGACAATTGATTATTGGTCATATTGGTGGATTTCGCCCCCAGAGGATTGTATTGTGCCGGAAGATGGCTGAATCTATCTCCATCGAATATATGGGAATACGAACTATATTGACTACTGATCTAACTAAGTTTGTCTCAGCGTCGGTGAGGGGTTAGGAAGTAGGGTCATTCCATATTTTGGTTTGTAAATGGGCTCAATATCTGTGAGCGGAGGGGAGGTACAGTATAAAATCTATAGTCTGTCTCGGTGATGATTGATTCTCAAAATGAAGTATTCCAACTACCTTGGTGTTCTGAACCATTTCTATTAGCAATGGCAAGTACATTTAACATTAGCGAGGCTGATCCTCTGCCTCAGTCCACGGTCTCCCCTCTTCTGCTGGCTTTGTCTGTCGACTCAGGGGCATGGTCACCATTCAACTGGGTGTTTACTGCCATAGTTAGCATTATTGTCTATCTCTTGTTCAGCCGGACACCGCGGGATCAAAATGGGCACAAAATCCCCAAAGGCCCGCGTGGAATTCCCTTTTTGGGTGAGATGTCCTGTTCTCTAATATGGACCACAAGCTAATCTCTACTTACCAGGATCATTCCCATTCCTGACAAGATATCCTGAACTGACCCTAGACTACTGGGCTCAAAGATTCGGGGACTTGTATTCGATATGGCTGGGGAATCAGCTCTTTGTCATCGTTTCAGACCCGACCATCGCCAAGGACCTGATGGTCACTAGCGGATCCGTATTCTCGTCAAGGAAGGAAATGTTTATTAAGTCTCAGACTGTATTTGCGGGTCGAGGAATTACCGCCACTCCATACAATGACCGCTGGTATGTTGTTGCAAATCGGCCGGTTTGCTGTTTTATATCTAACCACACTATTAGGCGTAAGCATCGTCGGATCGCAACCACGTGGCTCAACCAGCGCGCGGTCGACATGTACTCCGATACCCTGGACCGTGAATCTATGTCTTTGGTGAAGGCTCTGTTCGATGAGAGTAAGGAAGGCTTGGTCCCTGTCAACCCACAGGTAGGTCAGTCTACATTCTTCATCTCAAATATGAAGCTCATGCCATTAGCCTCATGCTGGTCGCTGCTCGCTCAATAACATGACTACAATTACTTTTGGATTTCGCACCGACTCTGTCAACCATCCACTGACTAAGCGTGCTTTGACGCTGAGTCGGGAGTTCATGTCAGTAGAAAGATCCCAAATTTTACAGCACGATTGTCAACCTGACAGCCACATATAGGAACTGTACCGGTCCAATGAGCAATCTGGTTGACTTTGTCCCTTTGCTTCAGTACCTACCAACTCCGATGCACAGACGGGGCAAGAAGCTACATCGCGGACTCGTTGAAACCTACGGAGGCTTTATCAAAGAGATTGAGCAGAAGATGAAGATGGGAGAGAAAGTACAGGACTGTCTCGCAAAAACTATGGTCGAGAGTCGCGAGACTGAGGGACTTGACGACACCGACATGGCTATCCTTGCCTCTGCTTTCATGATTGGTGGCGTTGAAACGGTATGTATACGCAATAAAATCCGAGCCGGACCATTCTTTAACAAGTCAAGTAGACGGCTGCCATTATGCAATGGTTCTCTGCTTTGATTCCTGCCTATCCCGAAATCCAGAAAAAGGCTCACGCTGAGCTCGACCGCGTCGTCGGACGCAACCGCCTCCCTACTATCGCAGACGAGAAGACTCTCCCCTACTGCCACGCGATCATCAAGGAAGTCGAGCGCGTTCATAATCCCTTCTGGTTGGGAACTCCACACGTTGCCAGTGAGGATTTTGTCTACCGTGGCCAGTACATTCCCAAGGATACCGTCGTGGTCCTCAACACCTGGACCATGCACCATGATCCGGCCCGTCATCCTAATCCTGAAAAATTCGAGGTGGGCATGCTGATCACAGACTAACTCCAATATTTGTGAGGGCTAACAACCTCACAGCCAGAACGCTACATCAATGACCCTCTCACCTCTGCGGAGAGCGCGAATGTGACTGACCCGTTGGAACGCGACCACTGGATGTTTGGTGCCGGGTAAGCCATTCGATAGCTATTCAACTACAAGAGACAAGCTAATTCTGTCCAGTCGTCGTATTTGCCCTGGCATGCTGGTCGCTGAGCGTGAAATTTGGCTGACCATCTCTCGAATGCTCTGGGCATTTGACATGCATGAAATCCCCGAGGAACCCATTGACTTGAAGGAGTACGATGGTCTCTCTGGCCGCTCCCCTGTGCCGTTTCGGATCCGGCTCACACCACGCCACGATAATGTCGCTAAGCTACTCGAAGGGATTGAGCTGTAGCAGGGGGCTGAATGTGACAGGTAATGTTGATTGTGAAAAAGGTAGTCTGGTCCTATGTCTAGCAAGGAAAACGGACATATTCAAGCCTCAACAGTCTCTCTTTGTCGGGATTTCAAATTAAAAGTATCTTGCACAACTTTATCTGAATATTGGATAGGAGGCGAAAGCGGTACTTCTTCGATAGACGGTATAGAGCCAGATGCAACTAAGAGTGATAAGGCTATAAATGAGATATTATATTCAATTCAAAATCCAAAATTCATCATTGACGCCTTTGGATTGGCATTCTCAGTTCCGTGACTGTCGTATTCAAACAATTTGACTTTGGTAGACGCAAATCTCCGCGCCGATACCTTCCTCTCGAATAGCGCGTCCATTTCACCATATGTCCGGCCCTTGGGTTCGGGAATCCGGAAATACGCCCATATCCAGCACAGGATCCCATGCCACCCCAGAAAAAGCCTGCCTTTCCTCTATACCCTAGGCCGTGGTCACCATAGGCCGTTCTCCGCCTAGACTTAGAGCCTCAACAACATCAGATGAACTTGAAAGTTTCCCCAGACATAGGAAATGTGCTTCCTAATCCAAATATTTAATTAGAAAATTTATTACTCTTCTAG
>VCAU01000258.1:0-10314 GCA_015844325.1 Aspergillus nanangensis | reverse complement strand
AAAAAAAAAAAAAAGAATACCAAAAAGTCAGCAACCAAGGATAGGCGTCTACTCACGGAGAATGGAGAATGGAGGGAGGGGGAAGGGGGGCGATGAACGGCGGCGTAAAGTTAAGAGGAAAGAGATTTCGGAAGGGGAAAACGGACGGAGAACCACAAGAATAAAAATAATGGGAGGGACAAAAAAGTCTTGAAGAGAGGAAAAGAAGAGAGAGAGACGACGAGACAAGACGGAAGGGGGTAAGTAGCCTGGATGAGAAAAAAAAAATAGTAAAATCAAATAATAAAATAAAAATAACTAATTGGAGTAAGTACAGTACGTTGTTGTGAGAGGGAGACGGGCGGTGACGATCGTAACTCGGGGAGGCAAAAGGCAGCATCATCATCATCATACCTAAAAAAATAATAATAATAAGAGTAAGTAATAATAGTAAGTTGTAATTATTCTTACTCTTATTTATTATTATGGTTACTATTTCCTTGATACAATATTATGTATATTAATTTTCTCCAATACCTTTTTTCTTAATCATTATTATTCCTGTATTTGTATTTTAACCATCTAACCATCAAGTTGGAACAAATGTCTGGTATTGTTGACCTGATTCATGCCTCAACCCGGTTTCTCAGACGAGGACAAGAGCCGAGCTCTCCAATCCACGAGACAATTTATTTTATTTTATTTTAAATTTTTTCCCATTATTTTAAATTTTCGAAATACTATCCTAATCTTTCTTGGGTGTCGATTTTCCTCGCTTCTTTGGGAAAAAGCAACGTCGTAACCGTTCACAGAGACCAGATGGTTTGACTCGCTAACTTGGCTCGTCTAATCACCCATAAAGAAAAATGGTCCAATGGAATTCCTTCCCATCCAAAAAACGGCAAAGTCGGCTCAGCAATCAGATCCCCTTCCGATCATCGCTCGGATGGCAGGGAAAGCTGTAGGCAAGCAGAATTGAATTTGGTTGGCAGCAGCGGCAAGCAGGGGGAAAACAGATGAAAACGCCGTTCCGGGTCATGCGGTTGAGTGATTCGTTGGCTTGGTTTATTATTGTTATTTATTTCTAAGCTAAAAGAATAAATTTATTAAAATTTATTATTATTTTAGGTCGGGCGTGTGCCGAAGGCCGTCGCCGGGAACCTGGAAAGTACCTCAATGGTACCCTTGCCGCACACAGCTACGTAAAAGATACTTGGCAAGGACTTTCGCCATGCAGGTTCCATGTTACCGGCTTACGCCTCAACCAAACCACAACGCAAGCGGAGACTTTTTGCACAGCATAAGATAATATAGTGCATTATTTTTTTTACCTAGAAAGAAGAGATGAAAAGACCGAAGGAATGAATACTATCCCCAGCAAATATCTGTATGATTATAAATTTTTTCTAAAAAAAAAATTATAAACAAAGAAGAAAGAAGAAGAAAAAAACCACAATAAGAAAAATCCAAAGAAAATCAATTTATAGACTTGAAATGAATCATGGGATAGTTGTCATCAATCTCAGATCCCAATCCTTGTCTTGCGCTTAAAATTAAATGAAGTCACTGTGGGCATCCCGCCGACGGCGGCAAATGAGGAAAAAGAAAAAAATTCAAAGCCAGGTGAGGGGCAGGATGTTCATGGAGGGGCGTATGTACCAGGTCGAGGCTGATGAGGTTCGCAGGCCAGAATTCGGCCTAGCTGCTTGCAGACGAGCCTAGAGGGCGGCCTACTTCCCGACCTTCAACTCCGATCGCGTTCTAATTCCCTTCTCATCGTGGTCTGCGTCCAACTGAAACCTCCATTAGCATTGGGCGCAGCCAGAGGATTCAGGGGTTAGGTTTTTTTTTTTTAAAAAAAAAAAAGGTTTTATCTTAGTTTAGTTGGTTATCATTACACATTTTTATCAGGTACCGAGGAGAAGGAGAAAGAAAGAAACAGGATATGGCTGGTCACGATATCTTACATACCCTAATCTACTAACCAAGGAAGGTAGGAGGTACCTGCCTACCTAGGTAACTATTGACTCCTACTTAAATCCTGTCTGTCATATGCTGTCAAGATTCCCCATCTATCCCATAAGGCCGATGCAACTTCTGCATCGTTTCTCCGCAGTTGACAGGCCCGCTGGCCCAATATCTGGACGCTCAGTCCTCATGGCACATCCACAATCCCACATCAACAGGGGCAGAACCTTATCAAAGTTATCGATGTGAAGGGTGAGTGGAGAGTGACGGGCGGCCCTGTTCCTTCAAGATTGAACAATGGTAGATTCGCCCACTTGTCTCCGCTGTGGGAATGTTTATCACTGGAAGGATGGAGTATTATCAGCCGGACCCTGGAGATATAGTACGGCGCATCATTGTTTACTTCTTCTTGGATGTATCCAGGGAGCCTTCAGTTGGCGATATAATCCGATATTTCGATGCATATTTAATGGGGCGGGGGGTACGAATGTGGCTGGCCACCACGTCGCCCAGGCGCTCGTACTATGCATCCTCCATTCTCATCTGTCGTCATCTTCACACCACTTCGCCGTCCCCGGCTAGTGGGAAAGGCTGCAGATCCATGATGGCATGGAATCTAGATATCACAGATTCAACGTCTGTGCATCAACCTTGGGAGAAATGTTTTTGTAGGGGTAGTTTGTTTGGAAATCAAGAATTCTGTATCAATAGCACTAATAATATATATAAAAGTGTTGCTCATATCTCTAATATGTCAACCCTATTGGGAACGATTATTAACATACCTATCTATCTAGGCTGTAACTATATATATATATATTATTTACATTAAAATCTATCTATATTTATAGACCGAAACCACTATTGAGGGGTTTTATTTACCCTAAGCTGAACGGAAAGACCACCCACCACCCTGAAAGTAGATTGGAAATCAGACAGTCTAGGCGTCCTACCAACCCCCCAAAGCCGGTTGAACCCCCTGATGAACCACCCCCCTAAAGTACCTAACCATTATTGTGAAAAGGCCCATGCGAAAGGAGCCCAAAGTGAGGTATGGTACTTTTGATTTCTCGGCATGTGGCAGCAACCTGGCCAATTGACAACTTGCTGGTGCCACGCACTCTGTTTCAAACTCGTCCATTGCAACATAAATCTAGATTCGGCAAAAGCCAATAGTACGTGGTTATACGGAGTACGTATAAATATAAAAAAAGATAAATTACTGCCTCCAAATCGTAATTCATGGTTCTGTCGTCATGTCGCTTCGCCACCTCCAATTTGAGGAAGATAGATGATAAATCACATCGGCGAGACATTTCTTATCGTGGACACTAATATTACCGATCCAGGATGACCTCGATTAATGTTCTTCTCACAATTTTTTTTTTCGACATGTCGGTCGGCTGAGGTCGATTCTGCAGATAATTTAGAGTACCCCATTCCGTAGACAGAATTATTCAGGAGAATGGGTCCCCCCCTCGTTTCGGCTCAGAAGAAGAGGCGGCTATGCTCCACCAGGAGATTTTCGCTGGGAGCTTCTCCCGCTTCGATTGTGGACCTTGGACCGCCAGGAGGGCGACTGAGGTTGGATCGAATGCATGGTGTCCCCTCCTTTCTAGCTATCTGATCTCCTGTCCAGGAAGAACTACCTAGGCACATATGAAGTTAGTTACAAGAGGCCTAGGCTCCAAGTTAGTAATAATGAAAGATAGTAATAAAGTAAACTTTTTTTATTTGGAGTCATAATAAACCAACTAATTTGATACTTTTCGATCATTTCAAATTAATAAGTTCTCTCATAGTGATGATAGGCAAATAAGAATAATAATAGCAATAATAATAACAGTAACTCTCGCAGTGCATTCCGGACTTGCCGGATGAAGGGTTCCGCCAGCTGTTTGAACGCGGAAGGATTTCAATTTTGACTCGTGGTCGCGGAGAACCTCGGGAGGAAGAGGCATGCGGTCATACGCATTCCCTTCTCTAAGAAATTGCAAGAAATCTTATTATTATCATTACATTCATAGTCGTCAAATTATCTGAGTTTTTTCTTTCTTTCCCCTCAATATTCGTGGGAACTTTCAACTCCAATTCACCATGATTTCCTGTTTTGGCAGAAAACAGAAGCTTTATTTTTATTAGTTTTTTTCTTATTGGTATTGTTTTTTTTATACATAAATAGTGTTATTTCCCCCCAAAGGCTAAAGAAATTGTCGTTAAACTCAAATGAACTAAATCTTCCATGGTTGGTGTAGCCAGGCCATGCCCTTTGCCATGCTGCTCAATCGGTAAAATTTCGTAATAAATTTCCATCGAGCCCAAACATCTCGCCCGAGTTGCCACTTGTGTCGACGCTCGTCCCAAGGAACTACTCAACCTGCTCCGTCTTGTCCGCAGTCCACAGGTTAGCCCTGCACCTCGCCCAATGTGGCGGTCCGATCACGGCAGTAAGCTCCACTCGAGGAGCCGATGGCCCGCTCATGGAAACTTCCACAGAGGATGGATCCCATGCCAGGCGGTGAGTGGGGTTTGATCGCGAAAAGAAGTTAGGGCATGTAGTACAAGATGCGATAAACGAGCTAGACAGTTCCCATCCTCTACCTTCTTTTCCTGCCCCTCCCCTTCCTCCCCTGGAATTGAAAAATCGACGACATCCATGTGGTGTTCGCCGTTCAGGAATTGTCCGACTTGATCGTCGCTGGTTTATCTAAAAGCTTGGCATGCGCTACTTCTGTACTATTGTGGTGACTAGTAGGAGTAGAATGGAGGAGTAGAGTATATCTACCTAGATATCGACGATGGATGTTAGTTAATTAGGTAGGTATTAATCATCACATTCGAAATAAACCGAGGTACATGATGATGTTCTCTCAACAATATCAGAGTACAGGTATCCTCGTTATGATTATAATTATCATTATTATCTACCTAGTAAAATTCATCTTTGACAACCCCCCTTTTAACCAAGTCCTGCAATTACAAATTATATAAAACGTAAACGAACCTCGTTAAAATCACCATATCTATTTCAATCATACCACCCCAAATCTGTGACAGTCACCCCAGGAAATACTACATGGCAGGGATTATCATCATCACTACAGGTAAAACAAAAAAATAAAAAATAAAACATAGACCTTAATTCTCAACATTTTATTTTATTACCAATGCTGAGCGAGGAAAAAGAAAACAAAAGGACAGGAAATCCACACTACTGCAACTTGCAAGACCTGCCTGCAGATCGTCTACACCACTAAAAAGATAGCATCGACTCTAGACTATCATCTAGCTCAATAGTTGAGCGCTAACAGGCGCTTTTTCCCTGCCAGCCCCCCTTTCTTCCCGCCGAATCCGGGACGGCCACAATCGGCGGCCAGGGCATGACCCTCGGCACTTTACCCTGTAGAAATCGAAAAGCGAAAAAAAATTATTTTACAATAATAATAAAAAAAAGTGAGGTTTTCCCGGGCATGACCGGAGGAAAGCCGAAGCCAAGTCTCACCATTTATTCACCCATGATTCCCCACATATTGAACCAATCAGACAATTATGCAGCTTCCAAGCAGTATGCGCCACTCACATCATTGCCAAGGGGTCTTGACTTTGTTAGCGGGTGGTCTGAGGTTGTCCATGGATCCAGTAAAAGCCCGGGATCGGGATGGATGATATAATGCGCGTCTGAGGTGCTTGTTTAGGGCCATACGACTGTCAGATTCGACAATCCAATCATAATAAAAGAAAGAATAAAAAAAATATTGAGAGGGAGGAATGTTGGCAGATTGAGGGCATCATAATACAGGTAGTAACTTGGTTAAAAACCTAGATAGGTATTATTCGGAGACTTTTGGAAACGTGGTAGAGAACGACTTTGATAGTGTTTGAACCAAGGAAACCCTATCCTGGTCGCCTACCGATCTCCGACCTGATATTTTGGCTCGACTGGTTCTGTTTTATCCTGTACCATGGTTTGTCTTTACCAGGGTCTCGGGATGTAACTGAGGCGGTATTCCTTATTATTGTTGTATTATTTGTGTTTATGCTTCCTAGGGAGGGAGGATGGATACATGGATATACGGGATGAGAAGACGGGGTTTACGCGGCCTCTTTATGGATGGTATATCCGAATCCGCGGTCGGATTCGATATTAATCAGTGTAATTAATAATTTAGAGTCGCGGCGAGTTATGTTGTGGCTTGTTTGAAGTCTATCAGATACAAATCGAATCCTGGTGGTTGGGATTCATCGACCGGGGTTTAACGCTGGACGCAAGAATCGATGGCTGAACTCCCGAAATTTAATCTTATATGAAATTTTATATGACATAACGACATACACGGGATTGATTAATACTATTTCTATTATCTTTCTCCGGTGGAGGGAATGTACTCTCATCTGCTAGTTGAATGTATTGAATAATATCAAATTAATCGCACTGGCAAGGGTGTACTACGCAGCAACTAATATGATTATATCGACATCCCTGTGCCACTGCCAATAATAATAATAATAAATAGCATGCATATACACAGTACATATCAAAGCGCGTCCGACGGATCGGGGGTCGGAAGATACTACACTCCTTTTGTCCTTCGAGGCAATCTAGACACCCCCTGTCAATCATGACCAAGATGGTAGGTTAGGCATTTACAATTATCACACCATCGCCCTCTTTTTAAACAAAACAAATAAATAAAAAATAACGCGAATCACCCTCCAGCAGAGTAGTAAACAGAACGCGGGGTAGGCAAATGGTGCGCAATAGTTATCTTCTGTCTATGTAATACACATAGTGCAGACCAGGGAGGTGACTTATGCAATCCTGAACCGGCAGATGGTCGATCAACATGCATATTGCCGATTCTAATAATGGATAGAGCTAGTGTTTCATCCAGTATTGCTGCGCCCTCACCCTTTGAGCCTTGAATTGTGTGGCAGCTATTAATGAATGCTCGATTATCGGATCCGGGCTAAGGCTTCTAATACACCTCCGTACCCATATCCATACTACTGTACGTAGCTCGTACCTGCAGAATCGGCATCCATGGTCTCCGTTTTCGGGTCGGATAGGCACACTCGGCCCATCTGTGACCGTTGTGGGGACGCATCTGGCGTCGGTGGATCTCTTGCAGGGGATGTATGGAGGTGGTTTGTTGTTCAAAGGATATGGTGTTTCGGAACCACGAGACTTGAAAAGATATCACTCGATTCTTATTTTTTTTATAATAAGTGGATGTCATTATGGGTTGATAAGAATCTTGATGTCTTTGGCACATTAATATAGCCAGGGTGTCTTGGGGTTGGCTCTACGGACTCCTATTCTTGGAAAAATATTACTTGGTTCCTACAATTGTCCTGCAGAATTAACAGGGTAATTATTCACCGACTATGTGTTATACCATAAATTGTCGGTGAAAAAACTACATCGAATGTATGAAAAATGATTATTGTTGTATATTCAAACTACATAGGTACCTACATATCATAGCAGGACAGCGTACATTGAACAGCACAAACACTAAAAGACCTAGACAAATAAATATACCTATTACATTAGACAGGTGATCACACAGCATTGTCACAGCAAGAGAGTGAAACCAGCAGCAGTGACTTGTAGAATCTGACATGGCCTGCATAAGGGAGTCGAGACTAGATGCTAAATTAACGTTGTCTATTCTTATCTGACCGTGGCAGTAGAAAGGTCATATGGATGAATCGGCCTTCCTTGTTTTTCTAGATCGAGAAAAGGGCGGTCGTTGAGAAAAGGGACATCTTACCTTACCTTACCTTCTATACCTGGTATTTCGTAAAGAGCTCTCCCACTAATTCAATGGCTGAGATGATGTCGACTCAACATCAACATTTGTGATTGCGGTGTGTATACTCATTCAAGATGCTTAGAGTACAGTGTTCTGTCGTGTCTACACATATCCCAAGTACCATATATTTATCTACCCACGTACCTAGGTAGGTACCTACCTAACTAACTTCGTATCTATGTACAACCTTTGACATAAGTCCCAAAGCCTGCAGAGACCAGTGCGTCCAGGGGACCATGCGCATGCATATCAGTCAGACAGAGAGGCCCCAGAAACCAATGCAATGCTGGTGGCTGCATATGAGCTGGTAATTTTGATAAGTCAGAACCAACCATCATCAGGCAATTCGAGGATAGATGTTTGACATGTCACAGTTTATTTATATTTTTCTTTTATGGAGATGTGGTTGAGCCACATGTTCAGCTCTGTTGGGCAAAGCTGCGAGTGATCGTTTCGAGACATTCACTTGGCTTTGTATATATGTATCTATGCTCTTGTGTATATATACTTCCTATTTTTGGGTGCCGCCACCGAGTAATTTTTCGTCCCTAGTCGAGAATCAGTGAGTAGTTTTCTGAAATCAGTTACGTACACAAATGGGTTGACTATTATCTTGATTTTGGGCTGTTGGTTTGGACAATATCGAACAAGAAACACTGTGGATAGCAAAAATAAAATAAAAATGAAGAGAAAGTCTAGAGAGAACATTGGAATTATTATCTCGCCTGTGGCTATGACTTCGGCACCTAATTAAATGAAGATGCCTCAAGAGGCAAACGCAATAACTGAATGTATATCCAAGACTACTAGACAGCGACTTTACATTTAAATGCAACGTAGCACCGGAGGCGATTAACTGAAGAACATTATACGCCTAAATTTATGGTTCTTCTAATGCATATACATATATATTTATACTTCCTCTATATATCAATTGAAGGCCGAGTATCTATATTATCTATACCTATGATATTAATAAAATCCAACAACGTAAATAACTAGCAATATGCCAGGCATATATAAGAATAACCGTGAATTTTAGTGATATAGGTATTCAACGTGATCTTTTCATTCCCAGGAAGATAATTCAGTAATAAGTGTGGTATTGATAATAAAGCAAGAACATACTGGTAGATGTCGGCATAATTCTCTCGCAGTTTTGATAAAGGCAGATATATGACTGACTCTACGGAAAACTATAGCTTTCCACATAATATCGCTAGTCTTTGATAGACGAGGACGCCGTTCCTATTCTTTGGCAGAGCCTATGTAGGTCTATCGCGTGGGCATTCACGATACGTAGTTCCTTCCTGATAGTTGTTAACATAGATAGAAACATCCTTTTACATCATCTCAGTTCTCATAAGTAGATATGCCAGAAAGGGCTATCTAACGTTCATAGCATGTCCGACTAGGATCTGAAGTTTCTTATGAAGAAGATTTCGAAACCCTGCACGGACGACACCTAAAAGAGTTCCAGTTCAGAACGCTGGATCGAGGCCTCAGATAATTGATTCGGGGACATCCAGGATCCAAGATAGGTCTGAACGATCTGACTGGCATCGTAGCCTCCGTGAAACCTGATATCGAAATAGTAACGCTGCAAGACGTTGTATATTTTCTTCTATACGATGGCTTGAATTAGACGTCGTTCTCCTACGATTCCATTAGTAGGTACTGATCAGTCCCCGCGGTTCGTGATTTAGTGAACACATATATAACGGAAATGGATCTGGCCAAAGCAACGGGGGTAGTAAATATCGTGGAACCAAAACGACTGAACGCGCTCAAGGAAGCCAAAACTATTGGCAACCTAGGGTCAGGCATAACCCCTCGCTCATCGAAATCCCAACGTCATTATTGCCTGGAGTTAAGTCAGATGAACAAGGGAGCTTAGATGAGTAGAAGCTGGAGGTGAGAGATGAGACAACATAAGTCTTAACACTACCCATGGAGCAAAATGACCAAGTCCCGGGACCAGAAGTGTGGTATTCGACCAACAATGAAGAATAATGGTCGGGTTTTGCGGCTGGAGGATTGGGGAAATGACAAGCCAGCTCTTGCAGTCCATATCATCATCGGTTTTAAGGTATCGTTCGCCAGGCAATCCTGATAATGAGGGTCCCACCTCCTCCGAGCAAACATTCACCAAAGGCTTTGGGCAAGATGCTCTCATGCAGAGATAAAGAGCCCATTCGATGAATACTTGTGCTTCCCCTAGGAAATAGTAAGACTTACCCTCCTAATCAATTACCCTCCCACTGTATCCATATTCGGACACGTCGCAATGTTCAAAAGATCTTAATCCATATATGCCAGGACCGGCTTGCTATGCTTATAAATTTGACAGATGAAGGATTTATTTCTATTTTTATATTCTTAAAGAAAATCCACTGTTCACTTAAAGAATGTACGATGAGAAAGTTAATTGTAAGTAATTTCCTTAGAAGTATTGAGTGACTTAATATGTTTAGTATTATCCATGAGTTTTTCTTTTGATATAATTGTATATTTAGACCTTAATTTGTTTCTTCTATTAACGAAAAAAAAA
>VCAU01000257.1:0-10579 GCA_015844325.1 Aspergillus nanangensis | reverse complement strand
TATTACGTCTACGGAGTATATACTACCGCGAGCTTTGTTGGGTTTGTGACGAGCGAAGGCAACCACCATGTAATAAGATTTCCAATTAGTGTATATCCGCTAATGCACCAGTCCTCATACTATTTAGCAACTACGTTGTGTCGAATTTGGGGCTAACGGCTGTGCGGGTGAGGAGAGTTAGCCTACGATGCGTGACACGCGATTACAAATGCGGCATAGCGGCCATGCAAGGGCGTCCAGGGGGCAATTGCTTATCACTGATGCTTTGGCCCGCGATTATTCAGATTGCACATGGGGCGGACTCAGTATACACCACCAACTATTGTGGAATCCCTCACCCCGATAGAACGGACCTGTCAATGTTTCTTTGCTATTCCCCGTCCACAATTAGAAAAGGGGTCCTCACCTATCTTTACGCGTACCGCATCCGGCGGACAGTATATGCAAGCAAATGTAGTCGTGAATTACTGGGCATTTTTGCCTTCGATTGCTCGTTTCTGATTAGATCCGCCAGCGTTGACTGCAGCTCCTGGGCAGGGATGCAATTTTTAGCAAAATAAAACACGTAGTTTTCCTACATTCCAAAAGTCCTGTTGATAAGTCTATTCTCTACTGAACATACAGTACGACTTATCGGTTGTCTCCATGGCAAAGACCTTTACAGCCCAGTTCTGATCCCGACTTCGGCGGCATTTACGGAGTATACCTTTAGTAATTGACTTCGAATGCTTTCCATGGGATTGGCTGATAAAGTCATTGTAGGAGATACTTTTGTGCAAAATAACATGCTGCGGAGGAAATGAGTAAACATCAAAGTCGATTACTTGCTGTTTCCTGTCCTTATCCAACGCTATACTTCTCTGGCCTGGCCGTATATGATCCGCACGACCGCTAGCGGGCATGCAAACATATATGGTCCACACCCTCAATATAGTAAATTGCTCGCTGCATTCTGGTAGGTTTGTGTAGAAACTTCTTGAAGTTGTCAGCCTTTATAGGCCTTCGCCTTCGTACACCGGGGATCAAGCCCTCAGGAGCTGTGGTATCAAATCCTGCAGCTTTCGCTGAAGCTTAAGCTCATTAATGTCCGCTCCTGAAGGCTGTCGTGTACCCTGATTGCTCGATATCCCGTGGCTTCTGTCGTTAGGAATTCCGCTCGTGAACTGTTCGCCTCCAGGATCTTTCCCTTTATGATTCTTATCCTTATAGTAGTTCGCCGTTCGGTCCGTATCTCTGTTGGCCGCACGCAGATGCGATCCCGTCGTCTCTGTCTGAGCCAAGCATTGCTTAACCGCCTGCAACATGAGCTCTTGTAGCAATTCTAGCATAAGATGTTGGTGTCCTATATCTTTAAGGGGGCTGGGTGGTTTTGGTGCCGCGTAGCGAGACGTCACTACTTCAGGAGGCGTGATTCCGTGACGTACATACCACTGGTGGATCTCTTCGTCGGTTCGGGGTTTGCCCCAGAGGCTATGCAAGTGCGTCCTGTTGACTAGCATCGCACTGACTTCCACCCAGTCGTGCGTTGGATGGGGATCTAGAAATCGGACTTGAAGCTATATTTCGGGCCATCGTAGCTTGCGAGTAGGAGCCTTCCGGGACCGACTGCCGGCCGTGGAGCCCATGAAGATCATATCGATCTCCAGCCGTCGGTTCGGATGCCTTTCTCTTTTCGCCCGGACCCCTGTTGTGAGAATGTCGCCGCGGATTGTCTGTCCCAAGCTTACTCGATTTTCAGCCTTTAAGTACGCTTGGACAGCATCAGACCCAACATCCGTTCCCGAACACAAAAATCCGCTCAGATTCTCCGCTATTCCACTTTAGACAGCCAGCCGGTATCGAGGCTTTTTGGGGCTACCGGAAACCCGGATTCCACAGATTTTCAGTCCATCTTTGGTCGTTAGTCCCGGAACGAAGCTCGGCGCAGACCAAGCTCGATCGTCCTGGGTTTCTGTTTTGATACTTTTTTGTGCTGGTTGTCTGCCCGGGCCAATATTGATAGGGTTATTTATAGCGTGCTTATGAAGCCCCTTTGATTCTTGAGTAAAGCCGTCTGAGTCTAGCCTCTTTCTTTTTCGACTTCTCATGGGGCCTTCTGGATCCTTGGGTTCTCCACTGTGCACGCCTTGCTCACCGCACCCAGCCTCATCTGATTTAGAGCCCTGTGGAGTATTAGGCTTAACGGGAGAGGATAAATCAATGAGGTGAGCAGATGGTATTTTTGAAGTTACCTGCAAATCGTCATTTCGCTGGCCTGGAGCCGTCTCGATTTCAATTTCCTTGTCCATGGACCCCGGCTTGGTATTCTGGTGTTTTAGTAATGTAAATGGGGAGTATTTGGGATGTAACTCGCACGAGGACTCCCTCATAAGCCTATATAGGGCAGCCGGTGGCTGCTGTTTCCTTTTTATAAGAAAACAGATAAAAAAGGGCTGTGGTATTTGTATGGAGGCGGCTTGCGTTTTACTGAAGACTTCTGCACCCCTACCCGCGTGAGATAATCACCATAGTGGGCGTGAACAGAGGTCGATATTATTGACGCCAGTTGCGGGTGATCAATAGTTACCTTAGCCGGGGAATACTGTATTCTATAAGCTATACTCTAATATTGTAGCGCTTGGTTTCACTCGTTTCAGATATGCAGCCCGGCTTAGGTTCCGGGATGTTATTGCAAATCCAGAACAATATTGCGCTTATGATGCTGACATCTTCTAGAGTAAAGATGTGTATTAAGCTACACTCTACCGTAAAATACGGAAGTCGTATGATGTAGTTCAGAGCTCCTTGACCGTGGAATTCTCCCTTTATTCGAGTCAGCAATTAAGAGAGATTCAGACGTACCGCTCACTCAATTCAGTGCGTACACGTATACCTGCAACTTTCACAGCTCATCGCGTCATCTTAAGCACTCTTTTTTGAGCGACATAGCCCCCTTTCAAATGTACAATAGCGCACTATGAGGAGGCTCACAATCCACGCAGCCTGACATGCGTTAGTTGGAACGTGAAAAGGGATACACGATATGTGAATTCTCTGCCGACTCAACAAAGACGGATCATAGAATATTGTATATAAAAGCTTGCAGAAGAACTGCGAGTGCTGTATACGTTCAATATAATACAGGTATTACGAGTGTTGCGATAGAAGTTTCATACCGTAACCATCACGAACGCCTTTTCGAATACAGACTAGCAGAAGATCCTTCTACCATCATGGGTGATATTACCGATGGACTATCCTCCCATGCTCCCGAGAGCCGCCCTGTGGTAAGTCAATCTGTCTTACGAGGTTAAGGTCACGAAGCCTATGTATCTGCACGTGAAGCCCGAGTCGCGGTTATCTTAAAGATACGCAACCAGTCAGCTGATATTCGAGAAATCCTATGCAGACCGATGTTGCATATAATTTCGACCAGCAAGACGACATCGCACAGAAATTTACGTTTCTGGTGGAGCGGATTACCTTTTTGGAAAATCGAATTGAGATCGAAGACGGTATCCGCCACCGGCTGGTGCGCACGGGACCAATATTCTGCCATAGCTGCCATGTATCACCTCTGGAAGAGATCTTTCGAACGCCGTGCTCCCATCTTCTGTGCGGAGCCTGTCTTTATTTACTTGATGAAGCTCGTGAAACGAGCCTTAGCTCCAATATCTCGGCGCGGAGTTGCCCATTGTGCTGGCAATCGATTGGGCCCGTTACCCCAGATGCTGCTTGAGAATCAGCTCTGCCGAGGATGGAAAGTGAATAACATTAAAACCGGAGCCTAGCAGACCTATCCCCATGGCATTAATTGCCCTTGTACGTATACTGCTACCGAATTGAGATAAAATGAGTGTCCGGTCGATGTGTAAGAAAACATGCATGCATATTATATGGATAGTTTCAGAATCTTAATTCTCACGTGTAGATTTGAGGTGCGGGTTGTCGTACCCCTAGGGCTAACTCCCTGGGACCATGTCCATCTGATGTGGTTGCGGCGACTATGGCTCGACTAGGATGTGGAGCCGTGCCTCAAATTATAGCTGCCGATACTACCATCTTTCTCTACTATGTTTCTGAGACGCTCGCAGAGGGCATCGGACCCGAAATACACCGAAGATCTAATTCCATATATTTAGACATGTGTGCAAGTAGTTTATAGTGTACTTGAAATGCAATATACCGTCTGACAACTAGTGAAAACGCCAAATAACAGGGGGCATCCCTTTTGACAACAGGATCGACCCGATTCGGTAGGAGTATAGATACATGAGATTTACTCTAAAATCTTTCTGTATGCTTCAGTTTAAGACTATAATCAGGTAACCATGCCATCCAACCAACATCATCGTGCACCTCCATCCATACAGCTCACGACCTCTTCCCTTTGATCATATGATGTGCCTACCTCGAACCCACTCTCATGGTTGGTTAGGCGTCTGGGTTGAATGAGAACTGTAGTGGTAGCAGGCCTTGCACGCCCACTCGCCTAATAAGCCCATGGGAGGTGTGGCCACTGGGCCCTGAAGTTCGAGATATTCACCACAGAGGAGGTAAAAACAACGAGTCAGACTGACCTCTGAGTATTTTCGGTGGCAACCTTCACAGAATACTTCGCTCTTATTCCGAATTGCGTTGAGGAACCTCGGATACCATTTCTCCTTCTCTAGCAGAAGATATTGTTCGACGCGCGCCTTTTCCCATTGCAACTCACGAATCCGTTATTAAAGAATTTCAACTTGCCGGAGCAAAGATATGTTTTCCAGCTGCTAATCAGTCACAATTTATTGTAGAGAAGCCGCCTCGCCATTCACCCTGCTGATCAGTTGTCGGATGCAGGAGTCTAGATTCAACGTCGAAAAGACTTAGTATTATTATACACTGTACCATGATTTTGGGTGAATTAAAAACGCACTTGAACTCTGGATCTTGCGGAGGTTAAATTCTCTTATCTGGTTCTAAGGCATTGAGCCGAGGCTCTGGGAATTGACGCAGGATTTAAACGCTACAGAGCAACAAGATTTTGCTGCGATAGTACGGGAATATAGAGAGAGATATAATCATAGCAAGAGCGTACCTCACGGAACTGAGCGCATTTACGGTTAAAGGGAAATTCCGCCTTTTAAAGTAGAGAAGACACGGCCCGTCGAGAGTATGCCCTGTTTAATAGCAATGGACAAGGCCGAAGAGACCATCATTCCTCCGTTCCGGGAATCGCTATCGTGCTACATATTCTCTAGGAGTCCATCTCACCTGTGTTGTATTGCATAGAATGACTACACTGATATATGTTGGAGTAGAAAAGCACTGTCATGAATACATATTGGGTTACAGGAACAAACACTTATTGACCATGTAAACAGGGAGTATTTACAGTATATTACTTGACATGTGTCAGTTGCTGACTACCTAGACCAGATAGAATATTGAGGAGAGAGGCCAAGAAACATTCAGTAGAGGCGATGTAAAGTAGGATACAAAACGAAGTAACATCCTTATACTACTCTATATATTCACAAAATGTACTGAGGCCGGCCCGTGTATATTGGGCAAAATTAAGATCGAGATCAAACGAGGTACGTACACGACTAACGCCTGCATTGCGAGGCGATCTTAATATCCTCCCAGCCTTTCCAATTCGGCCATAGAATGGTGAGGTCACCGATAACACTTCTCACTCCCAGTCACATATGCATAGTAGAGAGAGAGAAGCCGAACCGCATTGCCTCATTCCCGATGCCTTGTAACACCTTATCTGCGGAAGACTATAGCACGCTATGGTTCCGATCTGATCGCCGTCTACCGCACTTCCCGGTGTTGTTTCAATTAAGCTGTAATTACAACTTCGGGCGCCGAACACTGCGACCATCGAGAGACTGTTTAGAATTGACCTGATCCTTGTCGTTGATGGGTAGTCCCAGTCTGGGATAACACTGCAGGAATCGATCAAGCCATTGGGTGCATTATATCCTTGCAGGGGGAAGAGGTTAGCACCGTTGCTCCCACCACCATAGCTGTAGAAGAAGTAGGCGGGACCGTTGCCAGTAGAGCGTCGAATTATCGGCGTTAGCGTTTGAATAACCGAGGGCTGGGAGGATGTGTCTGAAGCTACATCAGTAAAAGGAGAAGAAGATACACTGCCCGAATTAACCAAGGCGGATTGCTCATATAGCGGAATCGCTGGCAGGGATACTGCGTGTGACGCATAGGCAGGTTGTGTATAATCCGAGAACCCGGATGCCCCACGGTTTGTGTCACTTGGCGTCAATGTACATATACCTTTACAAGACTCCGCATCTGCAATAGCTGTTGCGTTAGTATCAATGGTAGGTATTCCACCTATAGTGGTTGGCGGCTTTCTCTTTATACAGCATCTGCACTATTATGATGGTCGAACTTACGAAAACCCATCCACAGACCTGCCGTCACTACCGGTAATTGCACGCTAGGATGAGCTGCCGTCGAATTTGTAGTGCAAGATATCGATCCACCACTAGGAGATGGGGTTGATGAGTCGACGCTATCCATGTTGGAGATACAAGACCGTGGATGGTGCCTTGGTTTCGCGGTAATATAAAGTCTCCAGTGCGTCAGAGAGGTTTCGTAGGGCCTTATGATCGGAGAAGTATTTCTTGCATCAGTAATAAGACCATGCAATATTAGCTCCACACATGAGACTGTACGGTACAATAGCACAGTCACGTTCACTTACTGCTTGGTGAGTCGCGATGGAATAAAGGTAGTCAAGTGAGCCTTCTCCAGGATACCTTCACTAAGATTTGCGCAATCCAACACTGGAGAAGCCAAGGCAATGGCTTCAGCAAAGTCAGCATGTTTCTTCCTCGGAGGAGCATTTGTGACTGAATACCGGTCGATATCGTCAGTGGTATTATCGCAGAAGCCATATCTATTGCACCGACCGTGTCAGACCGCGAAGAGCGAGCGCAATTCCAATACATCGAATAGACTCGTTGTGTCCGAATCAAAATCGACCAGTGGGTGCGTAAAAGGTTAAGTATGAGGCGATTCCTACATACCTTCAAGTTGTTGGTCTATTTGTTCAACGAAGGCTGTGTACACCGATCTGCGTATTATTGCCCACTTCGACCGATAGCATGGCCGCAGATGCGCCAGCCATAAGTCCCTGACCCAAGCGTATGCTGGTTGAACCAAGCATCGCCGCTACTGTAGCAGATATATGATCACTGTTCTTTGATGCAATTATTAAACAATCGCTCCATTTGTCCTTCTACACCGAATACAAAAATTTAGTCATCCAAACCATTCACTTAACTTCCGTTCCCATGGATGACCAAAGGCTCGCGTTACTGCCCGTGATTGGCTGCACCAGGGGTGAAGTCCACTTTAGCGTATTACCTGTGATGCACTATGCTGATCATAGGTTAGCCTACCCTTGCCACCGATTGATAAGATATCAAACTTGCTCCACCCCATAACCAGCCACATAGCGAGACTTGATATGGCGGCTGTGACGTAGCATATCACCTGCTAAGAGCTATGCTCGCTACAGGATGAGGGGACCTCATGGATTAGGATTTCGACTTAAAAGGGTGCTGTTTAACACTGGGGATGGATAATGAAGAGTCGCGCCCCCGACTCATCCGGATGTCTCCACGAAATTGTTTTTCGTAGACCTTGGCGGTCTATCGACAGCGCCTAGCAGTACTGCCGTATATGGCGGTCCAACACTTATTTGAGCGCACGTCACTGTAGTCCTGGCGCAAACAGAACAGCTGAGATCACTCCCTATATATGTCAACCATGTGCGTGGTGCATATATAACCGTTGACCACCCCGCGTAGAGTAAGGTCTCGGTTGTGCGTCAAGAAGACCACGGTAGCGAGGTACCCTAGAGAGAGATATACTACTGGGTAAGGATAATCTCCGTCTGGGCCCTGTATGGGACCCTTGTCACCTTTACTCTTAGGCACATCCAGATAAGCAGCCCACTTCCGATCCGAAGCCCACTAAATCTAGACACTACAGGCGAAAAAGACTACTCGTACACGTCACCTTTATCGTCCATAAGCTTGGACTTTCCTTACAAGAGCTACGGCCGCGACCTATTCGTTGCGGTCACCAACTACACAGCGGGACAAAAGTATCCGCTCACCCTCGCCGGAACCGCCACGCATGGGGGTAATTCATGCCAGGTCTCACTATCCTACGACTATGGAGAGTCATTTCGCGTCATCAAGTCCATTGTAGGCCGTTGCCCGGAGTCTTTGCAATACACCTTTCACATCCCAAAAGATGCCCCACACGGGCCGGCGCTGTTGGCCTGGACCTGGTTCAATAAAATCGGGAATCGCGAGATGTACATGAACTATGCACAAGTATCGATCCAGGGCCCTCCCGCTAACGCCAAACCTGGCACGTCAGTCAGGCAGCGTTCTGCAGGACGTCAACATCTGCCATGAAAAGAGCACCCGCCGATCTTCCTGGCTAATATCAATACAGAGGGCCAGTGTAGCACCATTGAAGGAGAGGAGGTGAATTTCCCGATGCCTGGCGACAACGTCGACGGGTCGGTACAGGGCGTGGGCTATCAGTGCAATGCTCCCGCCGCGTTTTTGAATGGAAGGGATCGACGTACCGCCCTTGATCCCTCCACGTCCGTGTCGCCCATCCCTAGCTCTGCCCCTAGCACCGGTGCGTTTGACGCATGCCCCTTTACACACGGAGCATCCTATCGCTAAATGGGTGAAATACCATTATGGTACCTTGGTGATGCCACAGATCCGTATATGCTTATTTCATTTCAATCTGGATGACCTCTAATCTGATTTCACGCGCCGCGTACCCCCACTTCGCAGTCCAGCCCAGTGACAGGTTTTCAGATTTTAGGACAAGAAATGTTAAGAGCAGTGCCCGGACCTCAAGATACCTCTAGTGAGGTCTGATATCACGATGTGGCGACACCAAGACCCTTGTCCAATACGAACAAATAGCTTTTTATACCGTACCTTGCAGGCAAACGGAAGATCCGTCCCATCTGGGCATGTACCTGACCTGACTTAGGAAGTTCCTCTACAAAAAACAGGTTCTTGCTTCAGATCTGTCTCCTCTTTTTGGATTGGACCATACGGTACATAGAATAGAGTGATGTTCTCGACTTTAGAAAAAGCAGCCAAAACAATGCTTTAGATTTTTAACTGCGTTTGCATCGTTTGAGGAATATATTACAACACGAGTCATACGACTACTGCCTACGTAAGTCGCCCATTTCGTTATTATTAGCGGGTGTACGCCTGCCTGAACTAGAGCCATTATATCACCCTATCTTGGGTATCACGTCAAAGAATTAGAAATAGTATAATCTCATCCATCTGAGTGCATATACTTGTATATACATACACTTCGATGTTTTCCCCTCTGGTGAAAACAAAAACAGCCAACAAAGCAAGGGAAGGAGGTTAGAGCTAGATACATATATGGAATATATTTCTAGACATAGCTCTGCTCATAGAAGTGCGAGTGGGGCCTGATGTTTACAGACCAGACGTTGACACGGCCGCGCGGCGAGCGATTTCCCAGGGTCCTAGCTTCCATACCAGTGCTTCAACCTCTAGCTCCGGCAGATCGACTTTCTCTGTGATTGCGGCCCAGAGCTGGGCTTTGTACCTGGTTGCAGGGCAACAATTAGTCTCTGACATCCTCATAAATAGTGCGGTACTCTCACTGCTGATACCAAAGAGCAACAGAATCTTTCATTTGCTTGTCCCACTCGGGTCAAAGACAAAGATACGCGTAACGGAATCAGCACGCAAGGATACTACGGCCTGGCAGCCGTCAACTAATCGTATCCCAGCTTTCATTGCAACTATACATTACAACTATCAACGCGTCCTCCTCTTTGCTCCATGTGCGAGCGGACGTGTCGCCTGAGTTCGTAAAAAGCGCATATAGTGCCTTGTGCGGCAAACATAAGCCAGCATTATGATGGTCATCGAATGATTTGTGCGGGGGAGGGGTTGCGACCGTAGGCTGATCATCAATGAACTGCGGCCGTGTTGCTGGATCAAGGTAGTTTCCGGAAGATACTCCTGGAAGTATATCAGACCCAGCTGTCGAGCGTTCACCCCGCATACTCTCCATATTACCAGATGCCAGAGAATAGTCCTGATACTGGATTTACCTTGAGCGATAAGTTAGCATTAGAGAAAGGAAAGTAGAATTTCCCTGACTCAACCGATATATATAACACTACCGTAAAGTATCGCTGATTCGGAGACCGTGGCACTCTTGCATCAGTGAGCACAGCGCTCTGCTAGGTATCTACAATAGACGGCTCTATGGAGCAAGTTACATTAACGCTATAGCAACGCGATAAGTTTATACGTTAATATTATATCTGTCGGATCGTCAACATGCCAAAGCAATAGACATTTACGCTGGCTTCAACATTAATGTACCCCTGAAAGGGATGACGTGCATCTATGAGACAAATATTAACGCCTTGGCTGTTCAGGACCAGCTACTGAAGCCTGGGCTGTACGTAATGGATGGCAGCCACCACAGTATCGCAGAAGCAACTCCTCCACATCAATCTAGAAGGGGCAGGTACAGCCAAAGC
>VCAU01000256.1:0-10663 GCA_015844325.1 Aspergillus nanangensis | reverse complement strand
GATGGGCGATTCCGGTGTCAAAAGATAGCGGGTGGAGTTAATTAGAATTGAACTAAATCTGAGCCCGAGCCGGGCTGAATTGGCGGAGTAATTTCAAAAATTTGATTCGCGCAGAAAGAGTTGTTCGTTTTCTTCTATATAGTATATATCTTATCTAGTAAGATTTAAATTATATATTTTATTAATATTTTTTAGTGCCTCCCTAAATATACTACGAATAGTAGAGAGTATTTCTTTATTATATAATTAATTTTTTTAGCTATTACTATCTCTAGAATCTTGTTTAACGTGTTAAGCAGAATTACTGAATAATAGAATTTTATTATTTAATAATTATATTTCTCTCTCTTTCTTAGTACTATCGTAATAGATCTCTAAAAATAAATAAAATTATATTTGAGCCGGATATAAGTATTAAAAATCTTAGTAAAATAATAAAGAAATCGGGATTTCTCTACTAATTAATATTATATCTGGTTCCGTATATCCTTTTTTTTTAAGATTTTATTAGCTATAGCTGACCGAATCGTTGTTTCTATCTCGTGGTTCTAAATTAGTGGAAACTCTAGCTAATTAGAATATTTAGCGGTATGTAGATTAGTTAGATTTATTAGTAGTAGTTTTAAGAAGAATATTTTTCTAAATATCTCTACTTTTTTATTTACTGTTTCGGCTGGCTTCCTGCCTGACTAATTAATTAATAATATTGACTCTATCTTATATACTTTCTTTCTAATTTTAGTCTATTTTAATAGCTTTTAGAGCTCTATTAGACTTTCTTTAGTAGTTTTCTGTATTTATTAATAATAGTTTAAGCGGAGTATCTTATTGACTACTTTTTTTTTATAATTTCGGGCTTTATAGTAGCGACGCTAGACTATAAAAATATAATAATATATATAGAGCCGCCGTAGCTAATAAATTTATTTAACTATATTCTGATATTTAGAATTAAAGTCAGGATTCATAAATAGGCTTGATTTCGTTATTAATATTAATTTTTTAATAATTTTATATATAACCGCTATTAGAGCCACTATTTCTAGCTTTAGATAAGTTTTAATAATTTTAAAGAGATTTATCTTATATTATAGAGTTTCTATAATAATTTCTTATAATATTTTAATATTTATTTTTTTCCAGTTTCTTTATAGAATTATTTTAAAGATTAGTGTCTCTACTTTTAGTATTATTTTTAGACTAGTAATCCGATAAATAATTTATATTATTAGTTTGTTTATGGTAAATCAAGTAGTCTACTAGATTTTATAATAAAAAGGCTATATTAATTATTAATATTTATTTATTTTATTTTTATATTAATAGATCTAGCTTATCTGCTAGATATAGATTATTCTTATCTACTATTTTTAGAAGTTCTTTATCTTCTATATTTTCTTTGGCTGTAGGGCTTTTTTATATAGAATAATAAGTATTAAAATTTTTTATAATTATTTATTCAGCTTTTTTAGTATTAAATCGCTAAATCTTCTTATTTAAGCTTTAAATTATTTTTATTCTCGATTAATTATATATATTATAAATTATAAGTATTTTCGGGCCCTTTATCTTCTTCTATTAATAGATAATCTTAATCTACTAATAATTCTTTAGTATTATTCAGTGTATCTAGCTCTCTGGTACGATTTATTTTAATATTAATAAATATATATCTATCTGCTTCTTCTTGTCTGTTTTTTTAATCCTGTTCTGCCTGCTAAAATCACGACTCTTAGAATATAAGAGTTAATGTGTTTAGCTAATTAGTTAGTGCGTGGTTTTATTTAGTATGTTAACTCAGGGTTTTTAAATTATTATAATATTAGTCGCCAGTACTCTACGGTCTCGGAGAAAATTAATTATAATCTTGTTCTTAGTTTTGCGTATATTATATTAGAGGATTTTAAGATTAGTGACTAAATTTATTAAAAAATAATTTATTATTATTATTTTTACTACTTATTATTAGTACTTAAAACAAATTAATATCTAAATTCTTAGTATATTTACTCGTCTCTAGCTCTAGCTTACGGGTGTTTAGGCCTAAGTCTAAGTCTAGATCTAAATCTTCTGAGTCTTTATCTTCTTAATAATATTACTAAATATATAATTCTAGATTATTAGTTAGTGTTTTTTTGATACTAGCTTGTATATAATCTAATAAAAATTCTTTGCTGAAATCTTAAGAAGAGTTATAGTTAGTACTAATTATATATTATTATTTATAATTTCTTTAATCTCTTTATGTTTTATATGCTTTCTTCTTAATTTATTGAGATTATTTATTAATAATATAAGATTTTTTTAACTTTAAGACTGTCTCCGAGCTAATATAATTTCGGAGATCTCCAAGATTATTATTAATTAAGAAATTGAAATCACTAATTCTATACGGGTATTTTAAGTAGATCTTAGCAGGTCTGTATCTTTCGATCTTATTGATTTTAAATATAGGCGGCTAACTAGTCGCTTTTTTTTATTTCTTAGAACTCTTAATAAACTGTATTAGTAGTGTCTGAGCTTCCTGATTATTTTCTATCTATATTAGGGGGCCTGATATTTAAATTAGTATTTTAAGAACGGTTCCCCCGCTTAGAGGCTCTTAGTTTCGATAGCTAGAAAAAACTTAATATTCTAGCTCTATAATAAATAAAATCTATTTAACTTTAGCCACTATTTTCTTCTTAATTTTATATGCTAAGCTAAAAATCTGGTAGTTTTTTTTATAGTTAATATACTTAATTATCACAGCTTAGTCCTGCTTATTTAGATATTTTTAGGACGAGTGCGAAGCTGTGCAGATATTATATTTAAATTCATGTAAATATTAAGCTTGGACGTGCCTTAGTTTCTGATATTTATTATATAATTTAGATCTTGTTTTATAACAGAAAATTATTATTATTCTTATAACTAACTCCTAAATTATTTTTTTTTAAATCGCTACATTGGCCACAGAGATTAATAAATTTAACTATTAATAAATCTATCTATTTCTTTTTCTTCAACTTAATCAACTATTTTAGATGAAGAATTCTAGCGTCACTATACTTATTTACTTAAATATACTAATTATTTTTAATTCATCTGGCTACTTTCTGAATTATAGTCTCAGCTGCAATACTAGTTAATTTTATTAAAATATCGTGTACCACTATACTCTATAAAGGAAGCTGAATATAGGCCCTCGAATTAAATATTTAAATCTAATAATCTCTTATTCGCCTGAAGATCTCTGTCTGCGCTGTCGATAATATCTGAAGTAATATATCGCCTGATAATAGTTGTTGAGCTATAATAAAAATAGCTAAACTAAGTATTGTGCTGATCTACTTCTTTACTACTAAATATCGGGTTTTTTTAGCATGCCTGAATATCTCACCCGAGAATATTTAGCGGAGATTATTTCTAAATATTATATTCTTTATCTTAATCACGATCTTATTATTGGCTAGGAACTTTGTGTGCGGCACTCTTAGAATTAATAATTCTGTTAATTAAAAGAACAGTGAGCCTGCTTAAGCGACTCTCTAATATTACTACTTAATATATAAGTCCTTCCAGAAGACTACCAGAGTCGAACTAACTTTTAATAAAAATAAGTTAGTTCTCTTTTTAATGATTTAAATACGCTGATTGATATACTTAATTTCAGTGAGAACTAGCTGTAGAGCTTTACCCATCTTACCACCGCTATCTCCAGTGTTTACGCCTTATTAGGCGAATTCCTTGACTTTTTCGATAAATCAGAGAATCTTATTATTAATTATAGTCCTAGGCTTCTGATTAACATATAGAAGTACCTCATCGGCCGCTTTTCTGAGCCTGTCTATATTATTGATTTGACTACATGGCTGTCTTGGCGCTCCCTCGGGAGGCCCCTGAACCACGGTTTCGGGGGGTGTTGGTCCACCAACCGCCATCGCTAGTGACCCAGAGCCCCTGGACGGGCGATTCTAGGATCAAATGATAGCTAGTGGAGTTAAATAGATTTGAACTAAAACTGAGCCCCAGCAGGGCTGAATTGGCGGAGTAATTTCAAAAATTTTATTCGCGCAGAAAGAGTTGTTTTTAATTATAATCTATAACTAGATTAATAATATCTATATTCTAGCAGTTAAAAACACCCAAAAAAAAATAACTAGCGAGTTTTAATAAGTCTATAAAAAAAAATAGATAAGTAAGTAAGAATATATATATTAATATTTATCTCTAATAAATTCTATTTATTTAATTTACTTTATTAACTTTAATAAAGAGATTAAATTTTAATATATCTTACTATAGCTATCTATAGTTACGGTAGAGATATTAAAGCAAGCAGAGTAATATTTTAAATTCTAGTAAAATTCTGAGTTTATTTTTAGAAAATATTATCTAAAGATTATAATTAAGATAGATAAAAACTTAGTAGCTTTTCGGAATTTTAGAAGATTTATATAAAAAATATTAATATTAAGAATAAAGCGGCTCTATCAGATAATAATAGTATTATTAATATTATATAAAATATTAATATAATTCTAAAAGAGAATTATATCAGCAAAATAATAGATAAAATTATTAATTAGTTTAAAACTGGATAAAAAAAAGTAGTAATTTTAATTAATAATATTTTTTAAACTACTACAACTAAATTTTTAGATATAAAGCTATATTTCCCGCTGATATATTTAGAGATAGATTAGCTATATTATAAAATATTAATTAAGATTCGCATAAAATTTATATTCGTAATATCTCAGTATCTTATTTAATTTTAGAGCATCGAATAAAGAAAACTAAAAAAATAATATCTATAAAAATATAAGTTTAAAAAAAAAAAAATATCTAAAAACTTTTCTGAATACTATAACAGATAGATAGAAAAATTAGTAGATAGTGTTGGATTGGGTTGGGTTGGACCCACGGTTGGGTTGGGTTGGGGTGGGTTTAGCGCGTGAGTTGGGGCCAAAATCTAGCTAGAACCCAACTCTACACTAAACCCAACCCAACTCAAACCCAACCCAACTCAAACCCAACCCAATCCAACACTAATAGAAATCAGAAATAGAAATCAGAAATAGAAATTAGAAATAGAAATAGAGATAGAAATCAATAAAAAATAGAGATAGAAATTAATAAGAAATAGAGATAAAAATCAGAAGAAGAATCAGAAATAGTAATAAGAATAGTAAGGAAAGACTTGACTCTTACTTCACTAATCTTCATGATTTAAGGAGATTTCTATCTATATTTATATATAGATTCTCTCATAGAAAGAAGATTAGTGAGATCAGAGTGATTTCAGATTCTAGAATCTCTAGAATTCTTATGTGAATAGACTAGACCTTAATCAACCAGTTAAAATAACCTAGTTAACTAGTCTGGCCATTTAGTTAATTTAATCAACTGATCAGAATAATCAAATTATTAGAATTATTGAATAATTCTAGGCCTTTCATGATTTTTGTTGAATAAGTGATATCATAATTTCAATTCATAAAATTTTAATGAAATTCATAAAATTAATGAACTTCATGAAGACTGCAGGTTTGAATTTTGCTAGTGTTACTTTATCAGACCAACACATCTCTCTAGTTTTGAATAATAATTATTATATAAAACTGATAAATAGGTCTAATTTATTAATTCTTTACTTTTTATATAAGAATCCCATATAAAAATAAGAGATATCTGATATTTTGAAATTTTTAGTTATTCTGATGAATTCAACTCATTTAATTAATCAGAAATATCAATCATATTCAGCTGTTTCAGAAAAATTTGATATTTTTATTTTAGTAGTGGCTTAGTAAGTCTATCTATAATTATTTAATTAGTTGAAATCTATTTAATTTTAATTAATTTATTTTGAATTTCTTATCTAAGCCATAGACAATATATATCTATGTATTTTAGACGCGTTTTATATATCAAATTAAGCTTAGTTAATAAATTAATTATTTGACGATTATATTAAATCATTAATTTATAAATAAGATTAAATTGAATTATTTTAAATAAATATTTCTATTATAAAAATTGCTTTACAGCGCTAGTCAGCGCTAGTAATTCAGCTTCAGTAGTAGATAAAGTCAACATTTTTTATTTTTTAGCTGACCAATCAACTAATCCATTAAACAATAAATATATATAGTCTTCAGAGCTTTTTCTACCAGTAGTATCGGCGAAGACGGCGTTACTAGCTATAATAAAGACCGGATTAGGAAGTTTATTTTAATTTTAAGCTAAATTAGGTAGTTTGTTTTGATGATTTTTATTATTTTGATAATTTTGATGATTTTGATTAATTTTATGATCAATTTTATTATTAATTTTATGAATTTTATAATTTCTATATTTTATGGCCATAAATCGGCTCCTATAGAGATAAGAAATTAAATAATTTATCGCTTTTATATGTTTTAACTTAGAATTAGCCAGAAATTCTGATAAAATCTGAATTTTTTTAGTAATATCAGGTCTTGATATAATAGCTGTATATAGAGCTAAGCCGACTTTTTACTAATATAAGTAAATAGTGGCTTTATTTATAAAATTATTATAAAAATTTTTATTATTTTTATTAATTTATAAATTTTCGCTTGAAAGAGGCGTTTTTAGCGCTTTTTTTTAATTAAATTAAATTAATTTACAATTTTTTCAATATAATTAATTTGAGAAATCTAAATTTTTCGAATATTTTAATTTCTAATAATTTTTAAATTTAAAAATCGAGAAATTGATCCTAAATTCTTCATCTGATAAATTAAAAAAAAAAGATTTTTTAAAAATATCAACTTTTTCATGATTTTTCTGATTAAAAATAATGATTATGTTATTAATATAAATTATTAAAATTAAAAAATCAGATATATAGAGACAGAGATCTTCAGAAACTAACTTTAAATCTAGTAAAATTAGGGTTATATCTAATTTTTATTATTATAGAAATAGGTATCGGCGAAGTCTATATAAAATTTTATTTAATTTATAAATTTAATCTGATTAACTGAATCTAGGAGGCGGTAAGATATAAATAGCTTTTTTAATAGAATTATTTAAAAATATATTAACTATATCTAATTAGGCTTAATAGTATTCTAAATATTTTAAAATTTAGAATTAAAGCTCTAATTTCTAATTTATCTAGAAATTATAAATTATCTCTAATATAAATTTGAGTTTTAAATTATTTCAGAAGTTCTGATTAGTTGATTTTATAGTTGAAAATCTACTTTAGTAATAAAATATAATTAATCAGGCTTGAATTTAAAATAGATATCTAAATATTTATTTTTTTAAGTTAACTAATTTTATTTTTTGCAGCTTAAATTTATTTATTTTTAAATTAATGATTTTTAAATTAATGATTTTTAAATTAATGATTTTTAAATTAATGATTTTTAAATTAATGATTTTTAAATTAATGATTTTTAATCTCTAACTAGTTGGTAGGTTTAGTAGGTAAATTATTAAAATAAATATAATTAATAGAATTTAATAATTAAATCAGGCTTAGTGCGAAAATTCTCGCTTATTTTAATAGGTTTGGATTAGATAATATCAATCTAGTCTGTTTTTAAACTAGTGGGGTTAGTATTATCAAATTATTATATAATTCTTTATTAATTTAATTGGTTGAATTATCGATTTAGACTTTAGATAGAGTAGAAATCAGTAATAATTTATTAATTTTTGAATTATTAATTTGAACTTTAGACGGTGAAGAAATAGATATTTTAGATAGTGAGTTAGATTAATTATCTAGTATTAAATCTTAATTAGATTAATTAGATTAATTTATCGAAATTTTATTTTTACTAGGAGTTTCTATAAAAAAGTGAGAGATATCTAAAAAATTATTATTTTTAGATTTTAAATTAGAATCAGAGTTTTTATCAGAATCAGAATTATTTAATAATTCTGATTTATGAATATTTTCATGAATTTCTTTATTTAATTGAATTAATTTAATAAATAAATTAATTTCTAAATTATTCAGAATTTCGGCTTGTTAATTATTTTGATAATTACCTAGATAATAGTTATTAAGGTAATTTCAATAAATTTTTAACTTATTAAAAACACAATCTCGAGCTAAAATAATTTTATTTTTAGTAGGCAGTCAGATTTTCTATATATTTTTAGTTTGATAGCTTACTAAATAGTTAATTATCGCTCTAGATTTTATTTTTTTAAGTCTAGAAATTAATATAATTTATGTATAAGTAAGCAAGCTATACTATTTTAAATTAAATAAATCTGGTTTAGAATTAGCGCGGTTTTGTTGCTTAAATAATATTTTATAGAATATTTTATAATATATTTTCTAATTGAGTAATTTAACTGGCTGACAATTTAAAATATATATTACTAATTTGACTGCCTTAGGCCATATATTATATAGTATATCTGAATTAGCTAATAATAAATAAGTTTTTTAAATAATTAGAGTGTCTAATCGCTCTAAAAATAGATTCTGCTTAGATTAACCGATAGAGCTAGTCTCTTGAATTAAGTCTTTTAATTAGCTGAATTTTTTAAATTTAACAAGATTTTGATTACTATCTGAATAAAATTATTTCGGTTGAATTTTAAATTAATTTTTGATGAAATTAATTATTAATTTTAATGAATTAGTAATTTGATTTTTTCGATTCAGAACAATTTTTAAATAAAATTTTAAATAAAAATTATAAATATAATTAATATAATTTATATTTTTTATATTCTTTTTTATATAAATCAGGTCCTAATATAGAGCTTTAAAAAATTATCCTAATTTAATTACAATTCAAGAAATTTGATATTTAGTTTTAAAAAACTAATAAATAAAGCAGATTCAATAATCAAAATTATAATTTTAATTAATTATCTCAATTTCTCTAACTATCTAATTCAGATATCTTAGAGCTTTATAGCTAGAATACTCTAATCTCTGATATCATAATTTAACTGATTTTTTTGATATAATTAGCTCAGATGATTTTAAAATTTAAAAAAATTTATAGAATTTATAGAATTTATTAAATTAATTAAATTTATTAAACTTTTACTTTTAGATGTAGAACCTATAGAAAAATAAGATTTAGATAAATTAGATCTCTAATTAATCTAATTTATTAGTAAAACATCTGTAGATTCCTAAATATTATAAAAAGATTAATAATTTAGGATTTCTAATCTAGAAGCCTTAGAGTTATAGAAAACTTCAGTAAATCAAGCTTTAAAAATCAATAAAATATTAAAATAAAAGCCTGATATATAGATATAATTTAGAAGTTTAAAAGTTATTTCTGAATTATAGATAATTAAGACCGTTAAAATAACTGTCCTAAAATTATGAATTTTTGCGTGTTTATTACTGATTTTGACTGATAAATCGGGACTAGCTTCAAAATTATAAAATATTAAATAATTATTGCAAACATAAGTATCAGAAGCAGTATTAAAGACCTAGTAATTTTTTAAATAGATCAAATCACTAGTTTCTGAGATTACTATAGTAACACTGGTTGCTAGGGTTACTGAATTATTTGAATTATTTAATGAATTTAATGAATTTAATTAATTCAAGACGTTTTCATAAGCGATTTTGAATACAGAGTTCTTATTGGCTCGTTTTTCGATTCTTTTAATTGCTTCAGGATCATATGATTAATTTTTCAGCTTTTTCAATAAATTATTTATATAAAAATATTTATTAAATCGGTGATTCCCTGAATTAGGGTTTGATTGGCAGAAACATCGAATAATTTTAAGATTTAATGATTTAGGGTTCGATTTTAACAAATCAGAATTTTCCGATTTATCTGATTTTTCTATAAAGGTGGTATTTACGACTTTTTATTGCTGACTAGTCTGCTTTAGGACTAGTTTTATTTGATTACGTAATCGGTTTGTTATATCATAAAATAATGGAATTTGTTGATTAGTCTCAGGCAGCGATTTTTGCTGAGTAAGCTTGTCCTGCTATAGAGTTATAAAGTAGGGCTGAGTTGAATTAATCAATTCTAGAAAATTATACAGAGCTCTGATTAATAGATTAACCTCGCTTATTTCAAGCTCCTAAGCTTCAGCGAATAGATTCTCCCACATAGAAATATATAGTGTTGGATTGGGTTGGGTTTGAGTTGGGTTGGGTTTAGTGTGGGTTGGGTGCTGGCAGAATTTTGGCCCCAACCCACGCCAAGCCTTGAATTAGATTGGGTTGGGTTTAGTATAGAGTTAGATTCTAATTAATTTTAGAATCTAACCCAAGCTAACTAAGTCTAAACCAACCTGATTAGGCAATATACTAATCTAATTAGATTAGATTTAGGCTTAGTAAGCTTGGTTTAGATTGAATTTAGTAAGTTGGGTTAGATACTGGCAGAATTTTGGCCTCAACCCATGCCAAGCCTTGGGTTGGGTTGGGTTGGGTTTAGTGTAGAGTTAGCTAAGTGCTAGCAGAATTTTGACCCCAACTCACGCGCTAAACCCACCCCAACCCAACCCAACCGTGGGTCCAACCCAACCCAATCCAACACTAGGAAAGACTTGACTCTTACTTCACTAATCTTCATGATTTAAGGAGATTTCTACCTATATTTATATGTAGATTCTCTCATAGAAAGAAGATTAGTGAGATCAGAGTGATTTCAGATTCTAGAATCTCTAGAATTCTCATGTGAATAGA
>VCAU01000255.1:0-10867 GCA_015844325.1 Aspergillus nanangensis | reverse complement strand
AAAAGCAAAAATTTATCCCATCCAACAAAACCCCCCATTGGGACATTGCAACAAATCTGGATAAATGCTCCGCCACCCCCCCCCCCCCCCCTTCAAAGTCACACAGGTAATCAATCTACCTAGCTGTTCGAGGGGTTCAATTGTGCTTCCCATCTATCGAGTTCCAGAAGGAATGTGGATTCCTCGACTCCACCGGCGATGGTGGCGGTGGAGGTGGTGGGAACTGCAAGCTCAGGTGCGGATGTTGAGGCTCGACATCGGTTGATTTAGGCATTTGTGTTGAGGCCAGGATGGCGCGCGAAATGTCCTGTGTGAAGGTGGAAGGGGTGAGGAGAGTTGGACGGTTGGGAGAATGGGATGCGATGGGAGAGGCCATTGTAAGTTTTTTGTTGTTGTTGTTTTTTTAGGACGTGGTTTTAGTTGTTATTGGCGCGGAGAGGTAACGATTATTTGGTGTGTTTTGTTTTCCCTTTCTCTCTTTGATGTGTTTTGGATAAAGTAGGTAGGTGGTAGATAGTAGGTATGAATGGTTTTCAGCGGGTCCACCAGGAGAGGAGAAGGCAAGAAAGAGTATTTGAGGGAAATTGGGGAATTGTCTGATTTGGATGTCCTTGTTAGTTATATGTATACCCAGGTTTGGCAATAATATACCAGGGAGCTAGCTTTGACAGCTTCCTTCCGATATATGCTTGGAGCTCGGAACGCGAGGAGGAGAACCCCAACATGTGATGTAATGGGTAAATGCAATATTATACTAGTATCATATTGCCTAGGCAGTAGGGAGGGTACGTTTTGAACAGAACTCAATAACTTACTGACCTCGGAAATGATGTAAGATCAGGTAATCTCACGAACAAGAACCGGACTGGTGGTCGAAGTATGGGGTGTCTGGGTTTCTTTATGTGGAGCAAGATCCTTGGTCAAGTATGTTGGAAAGAGATAAAGGAGGGAGTGAGAATGAGGGAAGAGGAAAGACACTCGGTTTTTATAAAAGAAAAAGTGAAATAAAGTGAAATAAAAATAAATCCGAAAATTCAAAATCAAATAATAATAATAATAATAATAATAATAAATAAAAAGTACGGTGTAGGGAGATTAGGAAATTAGAAATCCAATACCCAGGACAATGTTTGTCGGGGAACAGGAAAAACGGATGTCACGACGGCAAGCTGTTTCGGGACAAGACAAGACACCTCGCTATATATCGGGGGAGAGGAGAGGAGACCACAATGATGTAGTATTTTACCCAGGGGGTTTCTTCTTGTTGGTTTTTGATGTTGAATATTAATTTGATTATTTTTATTTTTATTTATTTTATTCTTATTTTTCTTTCTCTCCCTCCCTACCTTTTTATTTTTGATTTACTTTTATTTATTTATTTTTTCCCTTGTGGCATCCCTTTCATCTCTCGCTCCCTAGAAAATATTAATACCTAATACTAGTAGTTAGTAGTTAGAGAACTTGTTTGTTCCATTGGGATCGTCCCCTTTCGCCTCGCCCTACCTTACTCCGGCCCCAGTAGTCGGGTATCTAGGTGGATGTTTAGCCTGCATGCTTGCCACGACGACGGAACGGAAGGGCGGGAACTGGGGAACAAGCAAGCCCGGGGAAATGTTTGAGGAAGGAAGGGGGAGAGTTCTCAATGGATACATGTGTGGGGGAACCAAAAAAAAAAAAAAAAGTTGGAATAAATCCTGGATAAAGTATTTTTTCTCCTCATCGAAAGAGGAAATTATGGAGAAACATACGTGTGCACAAGGAGCTACGTACTAAGGAGTTAAGGAGTCAGCCATCCGGGGAGCTAACAAGACTGTACCGAGGAAAGAAAGGGAGGACCAGAAGGAGATCAGCTCTATGAAGGCAAGACTAGGAATGAATGAATCCTGATTCATCCGTATGTGGCTTGGCTGAGGAATTGTTTGATCCATTGAATCATGGGGGAGAGGAGGTTGGTAAAACAATAATGTCTGGGAAACTGTTTATCCGGAGGATATCTAGGTACATACCACTGAAGATCTCTTTCTATGTATAAGGGGGCAAAAAGGTATCATTATGATGTGTATTGTTCACAAGATCAATAGTTTAGGGAGGGGGAGAGGTGAAGAAATGATATCCATTTATCTCCAAAATCATGTCAGATCGTCTTCTTTTTCTTTCTTTCTCTTTCTGAGAAGAATAGGTACCTAGGTAATCATAATGATTGTATGATGATATAACAGGTACCTAGGTACATACCTCCTAGGTAGAGAGGAGTTAACTGAACTAGTTAACTCAAGAAATCACATTTTCCTGTGAACAAACCCCCATAAATAATATTAATATAATTATTCATCTTCTTCTGCTTTAAAAAAAGGGGATTTTCCCGGGGCTTCATCGGCACCACAGAATGCGGGCGATCCTTCTGGGGCTCCCAAACTGTCGGGGATGTACGTTGGCCAGACCGGCAAATGTCCATCAGCCTTTATGACTTTATGACCCCCTACCTGGGTGGACAACTAGTAAAGAACTATAATCATTAGCATGAATGGGCACCACCTGCAGGCGATCGGGTTTGAACACATCATCCCCAGCATCACCACTCCGGCGGTTCACTAGCCAACGACTAAAAACGACCAAGTACATTGGGTGAAATTGGTGCTATGCTAGTGCCTGAATCAGGGCGGATGTACTTTTGTCGGCCAACAACCAGGAGGCGAGGAAGAAGGGGGGACTGGGGGGGAATATTCCTACCTACCAAGTAATTTGACCAGGAGAATTTCTGGGGTAAAATCAATCCATCATACGGAATTGATTCCTTCCTCCGTGTCAGATGGATCACAGGTATGAGGATTAAATTTTAATAATAGGATTATTATTATTGATTAATTACTTAGTTAAAGTAGGGAAGTCCTGCGGGTTTCCGTACTTCTGTGACATTTGTTCTCTTTGTTTGTTTTTTTTAATATTATTCCATTCCTCAACTGATGAATCCTACCGTATCATTCAGAATATCCCGCCAGCCCCATCATTCCGTCCCACCCATCAAGAGGTTTATTACTATCTACTCTCATCAGATACATGAATACCACACTCTCCAATCCCAGGTGAACTCAATCGTCTGAAAGTGTTACATGTTATCTGGCGGTGGAATTCGACCCTGGAGAGGAAGAGGAACAAAGAGAAAACGCCCGTTGCCCACTCTGTTGTCCTGTTTCATAAGGGGGCTCATAATGGATCCATCATTCGGAGTACTTTGTCGCTTTCTCCGCTAACGATCGAATGTATATATAGGTATATACTCTGTATACATAAAATGAAAAAATGTCCTGAAGGATGATCGATGGGGAGGAGAAAGTACTATTGACTCCCCGCTGTGGACAGCTCACTCACTCACCGATAGTACGTAGTATTATTGCTCTGCCAAGCCCCAGTTTATATCCTAGAAGTTCTAGAATAATCATCGCACCGGGTATTAATCAAATAAAAGTAAAATTCCCTCTAACGTCCTTTGTCTCAGGCACCAACATTGGTGGCCTTACCAGTCTTCTCAGACATCATCTCCACTGCCTGCGCCCCATGCGATCTTGAAAGACTTCTCCAAACCACCGCAGCAATGGTGGAATTAGCTGATACCTACCTAGATGTCCACTACTAGGTTGTGAATTGCTGGAATGCAATTTAGTCATCATCATCATTATTATTATTATTATTAGATATTTATAGTTGAGCTCTAAAACACGGCAGATAGTTCTGCGTACACTGAATCGATATATCTTATCGGCAAGTAGTATATCATTTTCCCTCCTTTTATTAGGGCTAGGGTGGCGATGTATTATTTTCCAGTCATCGCATAGTTCTTAAATAGATTCACTGACCACGTAATGTGGCCATGATATTAGACGCATGTCTGTATGAATGTGTCCACCTAATTTATCTATCTGGAACTACATATATATCACCCGATCTTAAAGCAGACGTCAGTACTATACCGAGACAACTTATCTCTGCTCCTTATCGCAATGACCCAGGGTGCCAAAGAATACACAGTCTCAGAAGAAATTGCACCTGACGTGTCAAATTGTCTCGGCGATAAGATATTGTTTTCTACGGCGTAGGGTGGCCACCATACCGACATAGCCGCCACAAGATAGAGGCCCAAGGCAGCGACCCCCCACAAACAAAATCATGCCCGAAGGCATCCGACATGCAGCAAAGATAATGTAACATGCACGATAGGTAGGTTCTGGTGATGTATGATAACTTTGCATTAGCAGAAGAATGCTGGGGGAAAATGCGAGTGGACTCCTTTTTGAAATTGTATACGGACCAGTGGAGACGGAGTTTCGCGTATCGCGATTAAGTTGTCCGCGGATTCCATATATGCGAGGATATATATTCCAGCCAGTCGAAAGGCTCATGCTACCCTTTCGAACCCCTAGAGGATTCGGACATACCCGAGGTAACCACCATGGAACGTTACTACACAAGGACCTAGAACAATCCCTTCATGGGGATTGTTTGTTGGTGTTCGATAAATCCCAACGTGTAGGGTGTAGGAGAGGCGAATTAGAATTGTGGAAGCCTCGCGCCACAGGCGAGTCGAGCGCAATAAAGCGCATCTAGGAAGGAAGAATGATTGTTACGCTACATGAATTTTGGTTCATCTCATTTATATGTAGTCACCATGTATGTATATGGTTACTTTTTGATTTCGATGTATATCAGATCAGGTACGGTACCTACAGCTAGTAATATGACTGCTGTGTGTTTGTTGGTTCTATCACAATCATTCAATTTTGTAAATAACGTAGGGAGGTACATAAGCATTCATTCAGGGTTATTGTATAAGTCGAGTCCTATTTCAAGCATTATGTGATTGAACAATAACCTTTCGGCCTTATTTGACTGAAGTAGTATGTAGGATGTATGTAGTAATATGTAGTAGGATATGATAATGCACCATGGATTTCTGGAATCCTAGGTAGGTACCTAAGGTATTCATGAATTATGGATCAGATTATTGGAGATCTACCTAGCCTTGAGGTGATAGAGAGTAAGCATATTACGGGAAAGTTGACATGCTGCAGATGGTGTGGCTGGGAAGTTGAACAATGTGCAGAATCTGAAGAAGCCCTACGAATTGAGAGGAATCAATGGACAACCAATCTGACGTATCTAATTTCCGTTGAGGCTGCCTAGTTTCTCCCCCCGTCACAAGATGCATATGCACCACGGAATCTTCTATCAATCAAATCTCACGGTTTAAATGCCTCGTTACTGCCTTAGTCGAAGTATGCATATATCACGAAGTCTGGACACGTTCTACACCCGTGGGGCATAGCCGAAATACGTCATTGTATAGCCGAATGTGCTGAGATTTCGAGAAAGTCGGAACCGCCTTACCCATTCGGATGCTCTGGGGAAGCATCGATGGAGAAGTGGATCGCGAGATTCTCATTTTGGATTGGAATTACCTCATATGGCCCCGTCGCGACAAGAGGATTAAGAGGATGTTATACGGTGGAGACCACATGGAAGTCTCTGGTTGGATCACATTATCAAAGGGGGGGGTGAGGACAGGGGCAAAACCGAAAACCAAAAAAAAGGCCTGAACACGCAAAATTTTTTCTTTCGGGACCGACCAGAGTTGAAATTTTTTTTTTCCTGTCCGGGGAAAATTGCACGGGGTTACAATTGAGCCATTTTAATAATGGGAATGTTGATGCAGTTGCGCTGGGCCCTCTTATTGCACGGAAACCTGCCCACTGGGCGGGTATCACCCCGCAAAGTCACTAGGGAGACTAGGGAATGGCACCATTCGTAGTTCGTTCTTCTCTATTATTGATTGATCCAGGAACGGCTTGCATCGACTTTCGGTTGGGATCATCCGCCCCCGCAAGTCTGGATGAAATCTCTGCATGTCATTTTTTTTTCCATAGCATTCTTTTCAGGGATTTCATCTGAAAGGGTTCGCGGTTTTCAGAGATTGTGATACTAGAACTTTTATCTGGATATCAATGAAACCTATAGATAGTATATATAAATATATCGTGTATATGTCGGGATCTACAAGTATCTAGATCTATATATCTATAGCAAATTATCAATATCAACATCAACCTCCTTAGTATATCAATAGAGAGAGGTATACAAAATGTAGATTGATTGATATGCTTGCCTAACAGGAGTATCACAGTCCCAGCTGTCGCACACACCGTCTCTCTCTCCCCTCCAGGCCAGTATCCGTTACGAAATCTGCGGCATTTTCTAATCCCTCATTACGCATGAGAAACATGCCTTCAATAAGTCGCATGCAACCACTGGCGGCGGTGATTTGCAGGTCACTAGCCACCATGACACACCAAAACACGCATTCGAAACCTACAGCCCTACTAAGTGGAGTAGGAACAACGACCACAAGACTGGTTCTGTCAGCTGACTTTACGGCTTACTCATAAAAATATTCTCAATAATAATAATAGAGTGACATGAGTTAGTGTGTCTTTTTTTCCCACTACTACTACAGCTACTACTACTACTATTATTAGTATTCCTCTTCTATATATGGGGAAGAGAAGAAATGGGAAACCTGATGTCTCAGCCGAGCTTACCTTAGAAGGCGATAAAAAAAAAGGGTCGGTGACAAGTAAAGGCGTTGAGGCAATTTTCCCTTTTCCAAATTTAGCCCCTTGGAATGACCAATCAACATCTTCGATTGCGTTATTTTATTTTTTTCCCCTTCTTTTTTTGCCTCACAGAGCTAAGCCCTATTCGGCAACACTTCCACGTTTTGCATCACGAGTGTTTTTCTTTTTTCTTTTCTTTTTCTTTGACTCCAAAGAAAGGAATGTGAGAAACCCCGATGAGAAATATCATCAATGGGGTTTATAATAGAGGGAGAGGGAGGATAATTGGGAGGGAAAGCAACAGTGGGAAAGGGTTCAGTTTTAAGAAGGAGAGGAAGAAGAATCGTAACTATTACATCATTAGTTACCTACTTCCCACTGTAATCTGTAAGCCAACGTAATAAGACTAAAAAAATTGAAAAATTGAAAAAAAAAGAGAGAGAAAATAAAATAAAAAAAAATCATTCAGGATCCACAGACCTTTTTTTTCCACTTGGACCACCAGGATAGCGGTGGATCAGCGAGTCTCGAATCGTTACAGCCCCGGACCGGTCCCGTACCTGGCCGATCGCATAGCGCCGGGTGGGAAAGACGATATCATGTCGTAGTTCACGAGGGATGGTGGGGAGTATATAAAGAGGTGGTGGTTTCTCGTTATTCAATCGAATGACTGATGAATTAATTTCTATACCAAATATTACACTGGAATGGAATAGTGGATTGAGTTCCTTGCTTGAGTTACATACTTCCTCTTATCTCTCTCTATCTCTGATCTTTTTTGCCTGTTGCATGGCTCGTACCCTTTGGCTGTCGTCATTCACTGCATAAGGTAACTTGTTCCTTCTCTGCGCCACAACAACAAAAAAATTACTCGGGGTGTTTTTGGACTGACTTCTTCTTATTCATACTCCAGACTGATTCTTCTTTTTCTTCTCTCTTCTTCTGTCATAAAACAATAGAGAATTTCTCTCCCCCCATTCACAACATCTCATCATGGTTTCCCCCACGAAATCCTCGCCACAGCTGAATGGCCAGGCCAATGGCAACCACACCCTCCCAGTTCGCCCCGGCCCCAAGCTCTATGGAAGCAATGATGGCTCGCAGTCGGGCTCAGGAACCCCCATTGGCTTCCAGCGACACCCTCACAATAAATTCTTTGACAATGTAGCTGGTTCCACCGTGCGCCAACCTTCTCCCCAGCCCACACATCTGGGGATGACTGGGGGTGGTCAGCACCGCATCTTGTCGGAAGACCCTGGCTATATTGCTGCCAAGTTCGAGGGCAAGGAAAAACAGATGGAACAGGGTAAGTTTACAACCATTGTTGTCTTCTTCAAGGCTTCTATACCCTTGGTCGTGCTTCCTTGACTGACAACCCTTTTTTCTTACGCTTCTAGTTATGGACCAGCTGGAAAGCAAAGGATTCCTTCCTAATGAATTCATCCCCGGAGAGACTGAATGGTTCTACAACCAGCTTGGGATTGATGACACATACTTCCAGACGGAGACGGTCGATGCCATCGTCACCCAGATTCTCTCTCTGTATGCGGCCAAGGTTGCCGCGTACGCCCGTGATGATAAGAAGCTTGAGATCCGCTTGGATAAGGAAGCCGAAGATCATGCTGTCTACATCGATACTAGCAAGCCGGGTGTCCCCTCCGTAGAAGGCCCTCGGTACGAGCGGAGGATCGACCAGAAGTATATCAACAACTCCACTCCCCAGAACAGTTACCGTGTGGAGACCTTCCGTGCTCCGACATCAATTCCTGGTGATGATGGCCAACAGCTGCGTTGTTATTTCGTCTACCAGTGTCAATTCGTTAACCCGAACCCGGGCCCGAATGAGACAAACATTGATATCATCGGTGAGAAGCGCTTCTTGCAGAAGGCAACGGAAAACACCAAGGCCATCTACCAGGAGATCATCACCAACGCGGTGAACCGATCTGGTCCGGTCATTGAGATGTTTGAGCTTGAAAAGAGCCGCGAGAAGAGACTAGTCATTGCCTACCGCCAGGGCTCCGCCATGGGTCTCTTCAGCGCTCTTTCGGACCTCTACCACTACTATCGATTGACCAGCTCGCGCAAGTACTTGGAGAACTTCTCCAACGGAATCACTGTCATCTCGCTGTACCTGCGTCCTCTGGCAAACGCCGAGATCGCCTCAAAGTACCCTCCCATCGAGGCGGCAATTCACCAGATCATCAAGGAAGTCTCACTTCTGTACTGCATCCCCCAAAATCGGTTCCAGCATCACTTTGCTAGTGGTCGCCTGAGCTTGCAGGAGACGATCTATGCTCATTGTACGTGGGTGTTCGTTCAGCAGTTCCTGAACCGCCTAGGTTCAGAGTACATCTCTTTGACGGATCTTTTGGACTCTAATAATAGCGTCCACGCTGAGCTGTTGTCGAAGATCAAGAAGAGGCTGCGCACCGAAACGTTCACCTCCGACTATATCTCTGAAATCATCAACAAGTACCCCGAATTGATTCACAAGCTCTATTTGGACTTTGCCAACACCCACTACGTCCAGACGGGTGGCCCGGCTGAGGATGATTTCCTCCCGACTCTGAGCTACCTGCGTCTGCAGGTTGATGAGGTTCTGGATGGTCCGAAGCTGAAGCAGCTCATTTCGAGCTCTGCAGCGAATGAGCACGATGAGATGGTCATGAATGCCTTCCGGGTATTCAATGCGTCCATCCTCAAGACCAACTTCTTCACCCCTACCAAGGTGGCACTCAGTTTCCGCCTGAACCCACAGTTCTTGCCAGAACACGAGTATCCTCAGCGTCTCTATGGCATGTTCCTCGTCATCAGTTCTGAATTCCGTGGATTCCACCTTCGGTTCCGCGATATCGCCCGTGGAGGCATTCGGATCGTCAAGAGTCGGAACAAGGAAGCGTACAGCATCAACGCTCGGTCGCTTTTCGATGAAAACTACAACCTGGCCAACACCCAGCAGCGCAAAAACAAGGACATCCCCGAGGGTGGTGCCAAGGGTGTGATCTTGTTGGATGTTGATCACCAGGATAAGGCTGCTGTCGCCTTTGAGAAGTATATCGACAGTATCCTTGATCTCTTGCTTCCGCCAGTTAGCCCTGGCATCAAGGACCCCATCGTTGATCTCCACGGAAAGGACGAGATTCTGTTCATGGGCCCAGATGAGAATACGGCCGAATTGGTGGATTGGGCCACCGAACACGCGCGGAACAGAGGCGCGCCGTGGTGGAAGTCTTTCTTCACTGGCAAGAGCCCCAAACTGGGTGGCATCCCCCATGACTCTTACGGCATGACAACCTTGTCAGTCCGCCAGTATGTCCTCGGTATTTATCGCAAGTTGAAGATCGACCCCTCCACGATCCGCAAGTTGCAGACCGGTGGCCCTGACGGTGACCTGGGATCGAATGAAATCCTTCTGTCCAACGAAAAGTATTCGGCGATTGTGGACGGCTCGGGTGTCATCGTGGATCACCAGGGACTGGATCACGACGAGCTGATCCGACTCGCCAAGAAGCGTGCAACCATTTCCGAATTCGATATCTCGAAGCTGTCGCCGCAAGGATACCGCGTTTTGGTGGATGAGAGCAACATCAAGCTGCCGAATGGCGAGTTGGTCCATAACGGCATGATCTTCCGCAACACGTTCCATCTGCGCCGCGAGCAAGCCTATGACATGTTTGTTCCTTGCGGTGGGCGACCGGAGTCGATCGACCTCTCCACTGTGGGCAAGCTGATCAAGGATGGCAAATCCATCATCCCGTATATCGTGGAAGGTGCCAATCTGTTTATCACGCAGGACAGCAAGCTGCGATTGGAGAGAGCGGGCTGTATTCTCTTCAAGGATGCGTCAGCGAACAAGGGCGGTGTCACCTCTTCTTCCTTGGAAGTGTTGGCGTCGTTGTCGTTTGATGACAAGGAGTTTGTGGAGAACATGTGCATCCGCGAGGATGGCAGTGCCCCTGCATTCTACGTGGATTATGTCAAGCAGGTGCAGGAGATCATCAAGCAGAACGCTACGCTGGAGTTTGAGGCCATCTGGCGGGAACATCAGCAGACCGGTGCCCTGCGCAGCGTCCTGAGTGACAGCCTCAGTGTCGCCATCACCAAGCTTGATGAAGAGCTGCAGGAGACAGAACTGTGGGACAACGTCAACCTCCGCCGATCGGTTCTCGGAGACGCTCTGCCAAAACTTCTGTTGGATAAGATTGGTCTCGACACCATTCTTGAGCGGGTGAGTGAATCTTGGCTTTTTGAAAAAAAAA
>VCAU01000254.1:0-10895 GCA_015844325.1 Aspergillus nanangensis | reverse complement strand
GAATCGACCGGAGTCACCGGACTTGTTAAGGCTTTGCCACAGGTGACCGCGAGCCGCCCTACCCCTATTGTCTCTGGCGCCCAGCGAGACAGTTAAACTGTTGGGATAGTAGTAGTAGTAGTAGTAGTAGATTTCTTATACCTGTCCTAGCGTGCCTGATTTATATGGCCGCCATGCAGGGTTGCTCCCGCGCAGCGGGTGCTGGAAGGCGGCTCTGCCGCAGCGCCGGCGTCTACCCGGTCCGGTTTAGCGTTCCGCGCTATACCGTGCCGGGATCTGCCGCCCATGCCCGCCTTCACTTCGTCCGCTGAACTATATATAAGGCCGCTGGTGCGTCGCTCCACGACCACCTCCTCTCTCTTCCTTTTACTTCCCTCGCAACGCTGTCCCTTGGTCCCCCTGCCATCCCGTCACGCGCACCGGACCAGCCTGCTCCGGCCCCCACCCTTCGGAGATGACCGTCCCCCAACAAGGACCGCTCAGCATCCGTCCGCCCACCGTCGACCTGCAGCCGTGAAACCGCCGGGCCACCGTGGACCGCGTCCGCAGTGCGATTCCCTGATCTTACTGGAGGAGGGAGAACAACACGGTCTTTGCCGTGTGACCTGAAAGAACGCCTCGAGCCTAGTTTTCCCACTTGGCGGCCTTTTGTCACATCCAACTGGCCGACGGTGTTGCCCTCTAGACCATCCAGCCTCTATGGGTGTTGCCTTCACGAACTCGGGCAGATTCTGAAGACCAATGGCAATAATCCCTCAATGGAGCTGCCTCTCGCTCAAGACGGAGTTCAGGGGATTCCGGTTGCGTAATTCCCTCAGCGCCTGGAAATGATCGTTTGCTGGCGCTGCCTTCTGAATGCCTCAAGCGAGCGAGTACACGCTCGGTTTGGAGGAATGACGTGGTGGTTTCTAGTGTGAGTTGCGAGAAGCGATCCTGTTGCAACATAGTGCGAAGCCCGTTCGGACTGCAGCCGATTTGCTGGCAAGGCCGACTTTACAACGCAACAGTCTCACAGGTGAATCCTGGATCCCTGGTTTACGTGGCCAACCTTCTGTTGGAATTCCCCCTACTGACTGGGCTAGGCCGGCATTGGACCTATGATCGTGCGTGCGCAGCGCCGAGACACTGTTCATCATTTACGCCCTCCTCCTTTTGGTTAGGATGAATTATGGATCCGAGCAGGATCATACCGATCAACTTCCGGTCCGTTGAGTTTGCGGATTACGGAAGGTACGGCTGTATTTTCTATCTGTTCCGTCAAAGGCGTGCTTTCGGGTATAAAAGCGGATTCATTACCCGGAACTTCGAGCTTCAACGGTCCTTGCCTTCCCATCTCTGCCTATTCCTTCTCTCGTTCTCTCCTCGTCTTCACTGGTACTTCTCAATACTGGTACAAACGATGTCTATCAGCCTTGATAATATCAGCTTCTGCTACCAACCCCCTCCGCCAAAACCGATTACTACCTCTCGTTGGAAGCCGTATCAGGTTTCTTCAACTTTAGCACACATTCCACATCGAACATGCCTCCTTCCACCCAAGCCAGGTGTCTCGGTGGCAACCATTCCACATAGCGGTGCTCCAGAGACCGCGCAAAGCCCGCGGAACTCGTCTAGTGGTACGTGTGAACTACGTTAGATCTTTTATTACTGCCTAACTGACTTTGAATGCTTTCCAGCCGCCGCATCAGAGCCGGCACACATCCAGATAGACGATGGTGATAGCCGCAAAATTGTGAACCAAGAGCTAGTTGCTATGAAGGATATCTCACAGGAGCGGTCGGACGAGCAGGCACCCCTCTCAATACAGCCTGCCACTTCAGACTCTAGACCGTTTGCAACAGAGTAGGAAGTGCTAGGTAGGCATGATTTCCGGAGGCGCGATAAACAGTACTAACATGTGGTAGAGCCGCCAAGGAGTACAAGTCTGGACCTGCCCGAAGAAAGTATTGAGGTTTCACGGAGTCCACGTCAGAGCGGTGTACGGTCGACGCCGTCGATTTGTGACAATTTATCTACGGGTGTCTCTCGTTCACCTTCGGTGGGCGTCCGGGATGACACTCTTGGCCCTGAAGGGGAGCCTCAAACGAAAAATATCAATGTCGAAGATAGGACTATTGGAGACTCTCAGAGCGAGGGAACCGCAAGGTATGGAGCCGAGGATGCAGGAAGCAAGACATGTTGTATGGAAAGCCTCAGATACGCGAGCGTTGGGGCCGAAGGCCGAAGCGCTGGCACACATGAGTGTGATAATAGGGGCCACGCCAATGATGATAGGGGCGCCGCCGCCTCCAGTCCCGTTCAATCCCGGCCATCGGCTGAACAAAGCTGCCGTGCCTGTTGCCATCCGCAGGAGAATGTGGGAGGGCTGAGACAATTCAGACCGGTTTCTGCGAACCCACCGGTCCGTCAGCCCGACCGCCAGACAACGATGACGACTGAGAGCCCTCCGTCCCGAACACCCAATGTTGGTGAAAGCTCTACAGACGATTGCGAGAGTGTGAACGGTCAAGCAGCGAATGGACTGATGAAAGATTATTCGACATTGACATCCGGACCTACTGGCGAACCAAACGCACGCGTGGCGAAGAGAAAGAGGCATCTACCCGGAGTTGAGACATCAGCAGGATGTACTTCGGCTTTGTCCGATGACGACATGAGAGGACTTTCAGGTCTATCCCACAGGCCACCGGAAGACAGCTTTCCGTCCACCGCTGGTGAGCCACAGGAGGTCTTTGGACGAGGAATCTTGCGCATCCAACCCCACGGACCTCGGAATGCATATGTGATCACATTTCTGCCGGATGTCGTTCAACCTGCCTCTATGCTACCGGTTTCCGAGATGTGCGAGGAGTCGTCCCACTCAACCAGTCGTCAAATGGCCAATCCAGAAAATGCCCCAGTGACTGGCAGTGTGCCAGGTGCACAAAGTGACCTTCCCATCGACCCGTTGATTCTTGCCGATGGGCCGTGGGAGACGGGAGATCCACATCTGCCCTCCCCCTTGGGTGATGACCCCAAGCCTTCGGATACGATTTGTCCATATCCAGACCCTCCGCCCAGTTTCTCCAGTCCACTTGGCCCGCGAGACTCAGTCGAATTGGGACAGCACAAGGAGGCCCAGTTTACCAGCTCCCCTGACGTTCGTCACAGCAGTGCGGCCGGCAATCCCCCCTCTAGCAACACAACAGGTCCCACCCACTGTGGTGGACAGTCTAAGTCCCGCAAGCGAAAGCCGCGCCGCGGGGATGGACAACCATCCAAACGGGTTCGAGGCTCTCATACATCCGCTGCAGAAGGAGATGCACTTGCGGCGCTTCATACCTACTTCCTGTCCCTGCCACCGGACAAACGCTTGCAATTACTTCCTCGGCTATTGGAGGATGCCCTGCCACATCACATGCCTACGCTTGATCTGTTGACAACTGGAAACAGAAATGCTCGCCCAGCGAGTACCCCGACTCCATGGTCCGACGAGAGTGAACCCGATTTTAGCTCCAGAAAGGGCATGCCGTATTCACCTCAAGGAAGACGGCTCCTACTGACGCTGAAGAGGGAGAGACGACCTTGGTCGGAGGTGGAGGAAATATTTTCAAAGCAATTCCCCGGCCGGAGCAAGGGCTCCCTTCAAGTGTTCTTCTGCACGACCCTGAAGAAGCAAGAACAGTAAATCAATATGCCTTTTCGCTACCTTTTCCTGTTTCAGACTCTATATAGTGAGATACGTGGTTGTAGCATGATAGCGTCGTGGATTTTGCCGAACGCCATGGCCTGCGTTGGCATGACGGCCGGGTAAACACGCCAGAGCATTCAGAAACTGTTCGATTCACTATTGGACAACCAAAAACCGGACCATGATATTTTAAAAGCATTTGTGGCAATTCATGATGCTCTATTCAACCGAAGTGCAGACTCCTTCCGTCTATTCGGCGTCAAATTCTTATCTCTTTTAGACATTTACATCAGGCGAATGGGTCCGCCGTTCCGAACGCAAGGAGTTTATATTGCCTCGTGCAATTTTGCCGCCGTGCTGGAATACAACAGTACCAACGCCCTCCTAAAAGATGAATTCTGCAGAAATTCTACAGGACGACAGGGTTGGACCAGCAATCCTCGGGACATTGTCTCGAATTCTCTTGCTCTTGGCGGCCCTCAAGATTTGCCGGACTTTCTTTTCTACGGAACTTTCTTCGCGTTCCAGACTATGTCGGTATTCCTTGACCAAGTTCACGTCAAGCACGTAGTCCCCGGAGTGAATGTCTGCCTGTCATTTCTGTGGTTTCTGTCACAGACGGCCACTGGCAGGGAGTTCGTCGAGGATTTTGTGCCTTGGGCGAAGCTTGTCCAATATTTGAATGGGATTACGAAATTCCCGTTTGATGTTGAGCTTATTGAAGGTGACAAGCTGCCTTGGTCGGATGATATACAATGGACACCGGAGGACATTCTTATTCGCGTACATCTTTTTATCCGCATGGTTTCTTCAGAGACTGCCCGACGGAGGAAGATGAACGCAACGTACACCGGCCAATTTTGGAGATATCCAGAAGACACAGATGTCTCTGGCTCGGAGTGAGACTTTCGAGGGTACGTCCTCCATACAACGTATATACTGTGTCTGACGCTGTTCACAGTTTAAACGATGGATTATATATGACAGAGAGTCGCACGAATTCTCAATAACTCCGTTTGCTGAGGAACTAGAAAACCAAGCCAAAGTTTCCGAGCTATTTACCAAGTATGGGGAGTCCAATTGAGATATTCGCATGCGCGAACCCCCGACGTTGCTTTGGCCCCTGCTTGCTTTGACGCCTGATGGCTTACTGTATGGAAACGGCATTATGTCCGAAAGGCGAAGGGTGAAGGAGGTAGGGGTTGGACGCGTTTGGATTGATGGCGGACATGCGGCTATTTCCTATAATGTTTTCAGCGAGAGGCCACCAGTTCCTTGTCCGCCGTCACGTATCCCGTACCTTAATTTCTGCGATTTGGCTGATGTCTCGACAACATTCTAAGGATTTTATGTTCGGTTCGGGCCGTCGGACCAAAAGGTCTTCTCCCCTCGATCCTTGGAAGGTGGTGGCAAGGTCCTTCACCTGAGTCTCTGGAATGGCACTTGTAGCGTGTGGATACCCATCCTAACCTCACTCACCGCCGTTCACAACCTAAAATGATAATATGTGCTCACATTGCTAGTCGCTGTTCGTCTTGCTCCGAAGCAACAGCTGCATAGCATCACTCATCTACAGCAATACCACTGGTTCTAAATCGATGCTCCGTTCTACAGCTGCTTCTCCCTCCATGATACCATGAACATATGCCTCCCCGATAAGCTTCCATCCTTGTACACCCATAGCTCCACCCCTGCCCTTCCGCAGTATGAAAGGAACTCGTGTCCCAGCAATGAGCCAAACCTGATCTCCTGCTTGAGCGGCAAATGGTCCCAGTCCCAGATACCCTTTCTTCGCCCGGATGAGACGTCGTGTCTTGTAATACTCAGTACATTTGACATCGAAATTATTCTCCGGATTTCCAAGGCCTATTATCTTTGTCGGACCAGCTATTCGGCGATGCTGATCCTCGACCGCTTCTTTCGACGGCCAAGCTCCAGCTCCGTCATCTGCCCGAAGCTCATCCAGACACAGCGCTGTCTCAGGATCGAGAGGCGATCGGGTCAATTCCCACAGAAGGAACTCCCGGAATCCTTCCTCCGCAGCCGTGTGGGGGACCCACCTCCATCCTATTCAAATCAATCGTTCAGAAGTTCACTGGGAGGATTCACAACATAAAATCCGCGAAAAAGAAAAAAAGATGCAGCCCTTCGAATTCACCCCCTATGAATACGCCCCACTTCCCACACCATCATCCATCCGTCTAGTATCGCTATTAAAACCTCCACCCAACACCCCTCAACCATCCATCGCTGGGCTCCCATTACTCCATCTGTCAATAGAGACAGTAGATCTCAACGACAAGCCCGCGTTTTCAGCGCTATCGTACACCTGGGGCTACCCATTTGGACCCGATTCAAAACGCAAAGCAGACGACTACGATGGCGCACTGCATCGGTACCCGGTCGCCATCAATGGACGGTTACTACTGATAAGTCGCAATTTATACGAGTTCCTGTGTCATTTCGATACAGACGACACCGACCCCGACGTGGACCGACGCTTTCCCCCATTCAACAAGACCGGGTTAATCCGCGCGACAGAGGAGGGCCGTCTCGAGGATCTTCGGGGCTATCTCGCGCGTTCTGCTGATCTTTTCGCGCAGGATATATTCGGCGAGACGGCTCTGCATTATGCTGCTGAGAATGGGTATTTCGAGACTGTGAAGTTGCTAGTCAAGGCCGGATCGAGCCAGACCCAACTCGACTCGACGCGGAGGACCCCGTTGGACTGTGCGCGAATGCGGCGACGTCGTCAATATCGACAAGTTGTTGCGTTTCTGGAGCGCTCGCAACAGCAGCAGCAGGAGGAAACACACGTAGTTGAGCTACCGCCGAAGCGGCCGCGCTGTCTGTGGATCGATGCCATCTGCTCGAATCAGGAGAGTATTCCCGAGCGGAACGCACAGGTCGCGCTCATGCCTCGGATTTATAGCAGCGCAAGGAAGATCGTGGTCTGGCTGGGGGTTGCGGACGAGCTGACAGCTGCTGGACACAAGGTATTGAACCAACCGCGGCCACAGGGCTCGTGGTCGCACGATGAGCAAGTCTGGCGGATGACAGCGCGAGAGGTAGCACTGAAGCTCGATCCGGAGAGGGAGAACTTTGACAACTTGTCGCCTGAGGCAGCCAGAGCCCTCAAAGATTATCGTGGCGTCTCGTCCATCGCCGAGCGGACGTGGTTCAACCGATCGTGGACACTCCAGGAGGTACTGCTCGGGACGGATTATGAATATCGCTGTGGGAAGTACATATTCACCCATTTTAATCTCGACTCCATTGTCAGTGATCGGATAGATTGGCTTGGTGATGGATTTGGGCCCCGTCGCACAGAGGATCCTTCTTTCACTGGACAGCGAGCTGAAGAGTCCGTTCTGCGGTCACCGGGTATTGCAGCATTCCATCGTCTCAGTCTGCAGGCTTTGGTGGCTTTCACCAGAGAGATGGTCGCTACGGATCCACGAGATAAGATCTTTGCTCTTCTGAGCCTTGCTCGGCCGCCAGATAACCCTCAAAATGTCATCACAGCCGATTACTCCATTCCCGTTAACGAGCTATTCACCAAGTTCGCCGCCTCGTTCATGGAAGGATGTCCAGATGGAGCCGTACTGGTGCCGGCGGCATTGGAGCCATTGGAGGGACTATCCTCCGTGCAATTCCACCAGGACAGTTCCTCAACCCACGATCTCCCTTCATGGGTACCGGATTTCGGCTCACCACCAAGTAGCTACATCATCTGGTCTCGTCGGTTCCGTGCCGCGACGGAACTCGGTACCCCAACCATCCACCCCCTTGACGATCCAAACTTGCTCTGTGTTTTGGGTGTGATGATCGATGAGGTTGAAGTTGTTGAGCAAGTCACCAAGGACACATATTTCCCGGTATCAAAAAGATGGATGGACTTTATCCGACCACTGGCGCCCACATATTACACAGGACAAAGTCGCAGTGAAGTCCTCTGGCGAACATTGATCGCAAACGACATCTGGCGCAATGTTTGTAAGCCTTCGATGAATTTCGCGATGGCACTGGCTTTCACTAGTGTACAAGACGAGTTCCGTTTGGAAAATCTATCTTAAGATAAGCAATTATGTACTTGACCTATCAATACTGGAGCAGGATGCTCCGGAATGACGATAGCTAAGACCGACCGTGCTACGAAGTGTCGCATCAAGGTGCAGAGAATCGGGATCGGGGGCTCGTCCCAATTTACAATAGGATATAAGGCGGTGTAGAATCGGGTGTGACCTGTGGCATAACATTTGACATGCCCTGGATTACTGAAGCGGTGAACGGAATTTTATTTTTCCTCTGGGGCCCCCTTACCTGCCCAGTACTTAAAGTAGTTACGAAGAGCTTCCCAGGTGGTCAAATTTTTCTAATCCATCAAAGTGAACGCTGTTACTGTATCCAACATTGGCGGCATCCTCAGAAATAAACAACCATCCGGTATCTCAGTTCAGTCCTAGCCTTTCTGTTTTGACCCTTGTACTCGAATAAGCCTCCCCCCCAAAACAATCTTGGGCTCTTCTCCCGGCAATTCACCACATTGTTTGTTCCTTTCCCTTGCTCGACCGGCAGCTACCAGACATGCATCAAACACTAAGACCGCTTGACTACGGATGCACGGATTGGCGGATCAGTAGTCAAAGAGCCGCAGATCTGTACAGTTCTGGTACCAGGCTCTGGACAAAAGAGGATCTCGAAGACATAGAGCAACAATTGCGCCAGTCCTATACGATGGAAAGATTGTCAGTCCGTCGAATAGATGGAGGCATAATCCAAATCTACAACCCCATGTTCCAAGTGCAGAATCCTATCTGGTACGTGGATATAATATTCTGACCCATTTTCAGCCTGCAATCTAAGTCTTCCTTAGGAAACCCCATGTCAAGTACCAAGAATATTGGCAACTTGTGAAAGCACAACCAAACGGCCCGATCGAGACTTATCTATGCTCTTACATCGTGGATTGGAGCAATCAGACTGCACGAAACTTTCGAGAGCTTATAGCACAGCCTATGCAAGTCTTTGACGAGAAACGATTGTTGTGGCAGAACAGCAAGACCTGCAGGCAGTTGGCAGCTTTAGTCCAAGATGTACTCGGTACGAACGCCGTGAAGAAGGTTCTCTGCTTCGGGCTCGGTGATTTTTGCCGATCCGCGCCTGAGTGGCTCAAGAAGCAGCACGACTGTTGGGATGAGAACTCGGAGGTGAAAAATGTGATGGGCTGCATGATTCAGCATTCGATGGCTCTTACTATTGCTCAACTTTGTCGTGGCAATTGTGGCAAGGAAACATTGCCATTACTTGCTCAGGACCCAGAGTATACGGAAGTCGCAGAAGACATTCTAATCAAGAAGGGATTCAAAATTGTTGGAACTCACGGTGCAGGAGGATTCGCGGAAATCGACGAGGACTCGATCATAATATCCCCATTTGCTGCCGCGCCAGTCAAGCAAATCATCGCTGATCTTGCTCGGCCTTTGCTCATCATCTCCACTGGTTTTGCGGTCTTCAATAACCATGAGTAAGTTCGCTTTGTCGATCCCTGAATATGGCTAACCATGACACTCCACAGGAAACCATTGGCAGATGCTGAATCTCCGAGAACAAGGCAAATGTGGCTGGATTATGATGTCTATAGCCTTCCAAGCCATCCTGATGACTTTGAGGTATGCTCTGCACTGAAAGGGTTGCATTTGTACTGTAGGCGCCAACGCCAACAACATCTGGATATACGAGAAGCCTGAGTTCAAAGAACCTATTATTGTATCTAGGGAGGGTGGACTACAAGTCATCGCAAATACGAAATGGATTTCAGCACGGGAGACTTATGTACTCGGTGTCTCACACCCCTTAGGCGCTGCGATCGATTTCGTAAACTGTTCCACAAAAGCCCGCAGAGTCATTATTCAGGAGCAACCTCATGTTTGGTTGCCGGTCAAGCAGCTTTAGTGACAGTTCAAAAAACCCTTGCAGCTATTCACCTCCCGCCTCCGATGGTTTACTCCTTTTTCTTGGAGCAATTGCAACAGGAATAACAAGCGCCACAGTCTGCATGGACAAAGCTCTTCTCCTGTTCGCAGCTGCAACATTTGATCGCGTCCACGGGACCGGTTATGTCGGATTCACAAGCCATGATGGAGGCAGAGACTATACAGATATTAATTAGGGGACCGCCGATCAGCAACAGAGGGCACGGGTACTATACTTGAAAGGACTTGCAGGTGTTTGTCAGAGAGAAGAGGTTTAGGAAAGCAGGCAGAGCAGGTAGTCGGTCGACTAGTTTCAGAGAATCAAAACCGCGAGCGTGATTGTTGAGAACTTCAAGTCACAACTGTTCCTTTCGCACTCTTAAAAACAACAAGAGAGCGGGGTAATAGACGTGACAAGTCACCTGGACATCAAACCGGCGAGGTCACTATATCCAATAGCCTCGTGAGCACCAGATGGTTTGTAACGGGCCTATCCTGCATGTAGTATCACTGAGGTTGCATCCTCCTGGTTAACTCGAGTGTGATGGCACCTGCATTTGGCGCTAATGATGGCCCACGAGTACCAGTCAATTGATATTACTGAGCAGCTGTGCTGATCAATAGGCTTAAACGCGACTCAATTTGGGAACTAGGCGCCTACCCGTGCGCAGTGTGTAGGCCAGATCTTGCTCTGAGCATTGTTTGTATTGCAGGCCTATCCATGACGATGGATGCCTAGCGTTAGGAGGTCAGATGAGACATCCATGGGGGTGGGATTGGAGGATATCGCTTTCATGAGAATGAGGATTCGACGGTACTGGGTAGAGCGATGAAGGGCCAAAGCGCTGAAGCGGCTGAAGTCCTAGATTAGTGACAGTTCAGCGCTGAACTTTATCCACGCCAAGCACATTACGCCCCCAGAGCGGAAAGATACGCCATGCAAAATAACGTTTTAGTTTGCCGTCCAGCCACGTAGTCCACCTCCCGTGACCTAGGTCAGGTAATATAAGGATTAAATTTCCCTCTCCGCTACGGAACAGTGTTTTCTTGCATGGCTACACCAAGCGCATGAGGACCATGACCCTATCACCTCGCAGGCAAAATGCAGTCCGTCTGATACTCGCCCAAGGATCTCCTTCCCCTGTTGCGGTGACGCGGCAGACAATAATTGAGCAGGCAAGCGAGATATTCGGGAAGCAGCTTCTACAAGCATGGAATCGTCAGAGGACCCCCCCGAGGTTGAAGAAAAA
>VCAU01000253.1:0-11487 GCA_015844325.1 Aspergillus nanangensis | reverse complement strand
AGCCAACACAGAGCCATTTCCTGACGAAACATTACAGGTGCAAGACTATGCGTTCACGTGACTCTATTTTCTGCCTAAGGCGCAGAGGCGGCTGCTCCTTTGATGAAATAAGCCAACTCTCGCGCCACGGATGCAGCCCCAGCTGCGCCACGTCCCAAAAAATACCAGTCCGGGCCCAACCACATCCCCCTCATTATGATGTGGAACAAGATAACCAAGAGTTGTTATTTACTTGCTCTATCACACCCACATCTGTTATCTTGCTTGTTTTTTTGAGAAAATCCTCAAGGCCCTTGATCCGGGCTATTTCCGTGGATAATAAAACTTGACGAACGGAACTAGCAATGCTCAAAGGTTAGGTACCCAGTCGACAATGGTAAACGACAAGAAGACTAAATACACGGTGAACGAGTGACCTAATATATATACTCCCTAACTACATTTCCCGTCTACCATCTTTTGCTAGTTCAACATGGTAGTTGTATACCAACTACCTTCCCTTGGCAATGATAGATGGTAGTCGTAGATCACCTTTCTAATTGGGTTCTGCCAGTCGCATAATTCACAGAGGGACATGTGAAACTCCACTACTGATTCGGTTTCCGCGGATAACGAGCTGTGGATCTTAGCCACTATCCTCTTTCATTCTCGTTACCTCTTCTTAGTCTTTTTTTTCCCACTTCCCTCCCCTTCTGCCACCTTTTTTTTTTTTTTTTTTTTTTTAATCCTATTCCTCCCTGAACTCGTATACTTCATTACTTCCACCTGTAAGGCTACTGATAATTGAAAACTATAATCCAAAGCGCCAAATTATCTCGCCCTGATGCAATCCACATATCGCCTCCAACCCCGAGAACCTGAACTTGAAGGCTTCCAGAACTCGGCTGCCGATCGCACCCTCGAAGCCCTAGGATACACACCCGAGCTCAGGCGCAATCGCTCTACTTGGAATGTGGTATTTATGTGCTTCATTCTATCCTCAGTACCATATGGATTGTCGACCACGTTGACTTACCCTTTGGCCGGCGGTGGTCCAGCCAATGTTATCTGGGGGTGGGTCACTGTATGCTTGATTATTCTTTGCGTGGCTGTATCACTGGCCGAAATCACTTCAGTCTATCCCACTGCTGGCGGTGTCTACTATCAGACTTTCGTCCTCTCTCCGATCTGGTGCAGGCGTATTACATCATGGATCTGCGGCTGGGCCTATACTGCAGGCCAGATCATGATCACTCTGTCAGTCAATTTCGCAACTACGCAGTTCTTTATTGCCAGTCTGAATGTTTTCGAGAGCGCCCCTAGGGTTGGAGTTGCCGATGATTTTGAGGACTACCAGGTGTTCCTCATTTTTTTGGCGATTACTCTGTTGTGCCATGCCGTCTGCGCTCTGGGCAACAGGTGGCTCCCCCTGCTCGAGGTAGAAATCTCCACGACGTGACCTCATTTGCTGCAGCTCCGTGTCCTTCCCGAATGTCTGACTAATGTAAATTCTCGGCTTCACAGCAAATGGCGATTTTCTGGACCATAGCCGGCACCATTTCTCTCGTCGTCTGTATCCTTGTCCTAGCCAAGGAAGGCCGACACTCTGCCCATTGGGTTTTTACGCATTTTGAGCCGCAGGCCGGTTGGCCCGCAGGCTGGTCATTCTGTGTCGGTCTCCTGCAAGCATCATGGGCCACATCCGCAACGGGGATGATCATTTCGTACGATTCCATCTTCAGTTGAACATAAGCTGCCTACACAAGTCAACTAACATTGCAATGGAACACGGTAGAATGTGTGAGGAAGTCCGCGAGCCAGCCATCCAAGTACCCAAGGCCATGGTGCGAACCGTCCTGATCAACCTTATCGCCGGTTTGATTCTATTAATACCCCTCTGCTTCGTCCTCCCAGATATCAACAAACTCATCGCATCGGGCCAGCCCGTACCACTAATCCTAAAGTCTGCCACAGGTAGCCCCGTCGGTGCCTTTTGTCTCCTCCTCCCATTGATCACATTAGGTCTCATCTGTGGCATTGGATGTGTGACAGCCACCAGTCGCTGCACATGGGCGTTCGCGCGCGACGGCGCCATTCCAGGGTCAAGATGGTGGAGCGTCATCAACCCGCGTCTGGATATGCCCCTGAACGCCATGCTCCTAGGCATGGCAATCGAGATCTTACTCGGACTCATCTACTTCGGCTCTAGCGCTGCATTCAGCGCGTTCTCCGGTGTTGGCATCATCCTCTTAACACTGAGCTACGCCAGTCCCGTAGCTGTGTCCCTGCTCCTCAGACGCCGGCAGGACATCAAGCAAGGCAATTTTCACCTACCACTTCTAGGTCCATTCTGTAATATTGTTACCGTTGGTGCGTCGCTATCCCTGCTTCATGATATGGCCGCCGGCGTATACTACGGCTCATCCTTACGCTCACTTTCATCGATAGCATGGACAATCCTGGCCATTCCCCTGTTTTGTATGCCGACATTCAAAGGAGTTACAGTCACCTCTATGAACTATGCGGTCGTGGTGTTTGTGGCCATTGTGCTAATTTCCTCGCTATGGTACTGGATCTGGGGGCGGAACAACTATGCAGGCCCTCCTACTGCGGGGGTTCACTTCAATTCTGGGACCGCGCCAAATGTTGACGCTGAGACTTCGGCCATAGGTCAAACTGAGAAGACGGCATAATTGGTGAGGCAACTCCCGCAATAACTGGCGCTCACTCTGCACCTTAGCAAAGCGGAACCGAACTTTTGTGCTTCGATTGTAGAGTGGAAAGGACTGGATTATGCATCAGGCTAGGAGAGTACTTACTGCGTGAATCAATTATAGTCAAATTCAATGTTTCGTATAATCACTGTTCTAAACGTACTTACATGACGACCTTTAGCAATTTATAATTCAACAATAGTTCTGAAAGTCAGCCATATTGTCAGAACAGCTTATTGGGGACCAGGGTCAGAGAAATTTCTCAAAAGATTAATGGACTAGCTGTGAGCAAACATGCTAGATACAACTGGGGTCTAGTCTAAGCCGAGCGGTAGTAAGAAACGAAGATGAAGAGAGAGAAAATATCACCGTCCGGGTCGCGGCCACCTTATGTGGCAAGGTTCTGCGATTCACACATCCTCTTATAGATCCCTCCCTGGCCCCACAACTGCTCATGCGTCCCTAGTTCTACAATCTTCCCTGCATTGAATACGCAAATCATATCGGCATGGCGAACAGTCGACAACCGGTGGGCCACCGCAACCGTGATTCGATCCCCATCCGCCGCCGCATCATTAAGCGCCCTCTGCACGATCCGCTCAGACTGCGTATCTAACGCGCTGGTCGCCTCATCCAGCAGCAGCAGGCGTGGGTTCCGCAGCAACGCCCGGGCAATTGCGATGCGCTGCCTCTGTCCACCCGAGAGCTGTGTGCCGTTACTACCGCATAGCGTAGCCAGGCCATCCGGCAACGAGCTGATGAAGTCCCATGCGTTGGCAGCGCGACAGGCGGCCTCGACCTCTGCGTCTGAAACGGTAGAGCTTGCTTTACCCATTGCAATGTTTTCACGGATCGTGCTGGGGTATAGGGTTGGTTCCTGCTGCACGAGGGAGGCGGGCTCACGGTATAGGCGCGGATTCATGGCGATGAGATCTTGCGAGTCGACCTTCAGGTTGCCTGTGACGGGGTCGTAGAAGCGTTCTAGCAAGCCAATCATTGTGCTCTTCCCACAACCTGAGGAGCCAACGAAGGCCACGAACTGGCCTTTTTTAATCTGTATTGCGCCTACTGCGTTAGCTGTCTGACCCGAACTGACCCTAGGGCCGGAAGTACAAAAAGGAGAGTTCTCCTTTGGAGACCTCAGTATGGTCAATTTCTTGATTGCGTTCCTCAGTGTCTTCTTCTCCGGCCAGCAGGCCTCAGTGCTCTTCGGATTCTCCGGCAGTATGACCAAGGCCACCAACGCCGCCAACTACATCTTCTGGCTCGACGAACTCCAGCCCACCATCCGCGAGACGCCGGAAAACCGCAATGTCGGCCCGGACACTTTCTCCTCCCTTGCCCTGGAGAAGCTGCAATTCTCATACCCGTTACGACCTCATGCTCGCGTACTGCGCGGCGTAGACCTGCACGTGAGATTCCAATCGGCAACCATACCTGCGTCGCGTTTATGTTAGCTGGGATTGGCTTGAGGGAATGATTCAGTTGAGGGGTTTCACGAACCAGAACCCTAGGGCTTGAAAGCAGTATTCAACAGATTGGGTAAATGCAAACGGGACCATAATCATCAGTAGCGGCTTTGTGGACGAGGCGATAGCTTGGTCGAATTCGTGCGTGTATCGGTCCAGCACGGTCTTTTCAATCGCTAATGAAGAGACCGTCCGGATGGAATTGGTATCAGCAGTGAGAGTACCGCACTATTCGTGAGGATGTCAGAGACTAATTGTTGCCCTGCAACCAGGTCAAAGCCCAGCTCTGGGCTGCAATCGCAGAGAAAGTCGATCTGCCGGAGCTAGAGGTTGAAGCACTGGCATGGAAGCTAGGACCCTGGGAAATCGCTCGCCGCGCGGCCGTGTCAACGCCTGGTCTGTAAACATCAGGCCCCACTCGCACTACTATGAGCAGAGCTATGTCTACAAATATATTCCATATATGTATCTAGCTCTAACCTCCTTCCCTTGCTTTGTTGGCTGTTTTTGTTTTCACCAGAGGGGAAAACATCGAAGTGTATGTATATACAAGTATATGCACTCAAATAGATGAGATTATACTATTTCTAATTCTTTGACGTGATACCCAAGGTAGCGTGATATAATTGCTCTAATTCAGGCAGGCGTACACCCGCGAATAATAACGAAATAAGCGACTTACGTAGGCAGTAATCATATGACTCGTGTTGTAATATATTCCTCAAACAATGCACACGTAATTAAAAATCTAAAGCATTATTTTGGCTGCTTTTTCTAAAGTCGAGAACATCACTCTATTCTATGTACCGTATGGTCCAATCCAAAAAGACAAGACAGATCTGAAGCAAGAACCTGTTTTTTATAGAGGAACTTCCTAAGTCAGGTCAGGTACATGCCCAGATGGGACGGATCTTCCGTTTACCTATAAGGTACGGTATAAAAAGCTATTTATTCATATTGGACAAGAGTCTTAGTATCGCCACATCGTGATATCAGACCTCACTAGAGATATCTTGAGGTCCGGGCACTACTCTTAATATTTCTTGTCCTAAAATCTGAAAATCTGTCACTGGGCTGGACCGCGAAGTGGGGGTACGCGGCGCGTGAAATCAGATTAGAGGTCATCCAGATTGAAATGAAATAAGTATATACGGATCTGTGGCATCACCAAAGTACCATAATGGTATTTCACCCGTTTAGCGATAGGATGCTCCGTGTGTAAAGGGGCATGCGTCAAATGCACCGGTGCTAGAGGCAGCAATAGGGATGGGCGACACGGACGTAGAGGGACCAAGGGCGGTACGTCGATCCCTTCTATCCAAAAACGCGGCGGAAGCATTGCACTGATAGCCCACGCTCTATACCGACCCGTCGACGTCGTCGCCAGGCATCGGGAAATTCATCTTTTCTCCTTCAATGGTGCTACACTGGCCCTCTGCATTAACATTAGCCAGGAAGATTGGCGGGTGCTGTTCCTATGCCAGATGTTGACTTCCTGCAGAATGCTGCCTGACTGACGTGTCAGGTTTGACGTTAACGGGAGGGCCCTGGATCGACACTTGTGCACAGTTCATGTACATCTCGCGATTCCCGATTTTACTGAATCAGGTCCAGGCCAACAGCGCGGGCCCGTGTGGGGCATCTTCCGGGATGTGAAAGATGTATTGTAAAGACTCCGGGCAACGGCCCACAATGGACTTGATGACGCGAAATAATTCTCTATAGTCGTAGGATAGTGAGACCTGGCATGAACCACCCCCATGCGTGGCGGTTCCGGCAAGAATAAGCGGATACTCCTATCCCGCTGTGTAGTTGGCGACCGCAACAAATGGGTCGCGGCCGTAGCCCTTGCAAGAAAAGTCCAAGCCCATGAACGATAAAGGTGACGTGTACGAGTAGTCTTTTTCGCCTGTAGTGTCTAGATTCAGTAGGCTTCGGATCGGAAGTGGGCTGCTTATCTGGATATGCCCAAGAGTAAAGGTGACAAGGGTCCCATACAGGGCCCAGACGGAGATCATCCTTACTCAGTAGTATATCTCTCTCTAGGGTATCTCGCTACCGTAGTCTTCTTGACGCACAACCGAGACCTTACTCTACGCGGGGTGGTTAATGGTTATATATACACCACACACATGGTTAACATACATAGGGAGTGATCTCAGCTGTTCTGTTTGCGCCAGGACTATAGTGACGTGCGCTCAAATAAGTGTTGGACAGCCATATACGGCAGTACTACTAGGCGCTGTCGATAGACCGCCAAGGTCTACGAAAAACAATTTCGTGGAGATATCCGGATGAGTCAGGGGCGCGACTCTTCATTATCCATCCCCAGTGTTAAACAGCACCCTTTTAAGTCGAAATCCTAATCCATGAGGTCCCCTCATCCTGTAGCGAGCATAGCTCTTAGCAGGTGATATGCTACGTCACAGCCGCCATATCAAGTCTCACTATGTGGCTGGTTATGGGGTGGAGCAAGTTTGATATCTTATCAATCGGTGGCAAGGGTAGGCTAACCTATGATCAGCATAGTGCATCACAGGTAATACGCTAAAGTGGACTTTATCCCTGGTGCAGCCAATCACGGGCAGTAACGCGAGCCTTTAGTCATCCATAAGAATAGAAGTTAAGTGAATGGTTTAAATGACTAAATTTTTGTATTCGGTGTAGAAGAACAAATGGAGCGATTATTTAATAATTATATCAAAGAACAGTGATCATATATCTGCTACAGTAGCGGCGATGCTTGGTTCAACAAGTATACGCTTGAGTCAGGGACTCATGGCTGGCGCATCTGCGGCCATGCTATCGGTCGAAGTAGGCAATAATACGCAGATTGGTGTACACAGCCTTCGTTGAACAAATAGACCAACAACTTGAAGGTATGTAGGAATCGCCTTATACTTAACCTTTTACCCATCCACTGGTCGATTTTTATTCGGACACAACGAGTCTATTCGATGTATTGGAATTACGCTCGCTCTTCGCGGTCTGACACGGTCGGTGCAATAGATATGGCTTCTGCGATAATACCACTGACGATATCGACCGGTATTCGGTCACAAATGCTCCTCCGAGGAAGAAACATGCTGACTTTGCTGAAGCCATTGCCTTGGCTTCTCCAGTGTTGGATTGCGCGAACCTTAGTGAAGATATACTGGAGAACACTCACTTGACTACCTTTATTCCATCGCTATTCATCAAGCAGTAAGTGAACGTGACTGTTCTATTGTACCGTACAGCCTCATGTGTGGAGCTAATATTGCATGATCTTATTACTGATGCAAGAAATACTTATCTAATCAGAAAGCCCTACGAAACCTCTCTAACGCACTGGAGACTTCATATTACCGCGGAACCAAGGCACTATCCACGGTCCTGTATCTCCAACATGGATAGCGTCGACTCATCAACCCCATCTTCTAATAATAGATCGATATCTTGCGTTACAAATTCGACGGCAGCTCATCCTAGCGTGCAATTACCGGTAGTGACGGCAGATCTGTGGATGGGTTTTCGTAAGTTCGACCATCATAATAGTGTAGATGCTGTATAAAGAGAAAGCCGCCAACCACGATAGGTGGAATACCTACCATTAATACTAACGCAACAGCTATTGCAGATACGGAGACTTGTAAAGGTCCATGTACATTGACGCCAAGTGACACAAACCATGAGACATCCGGGTTCTCGGATTATACACAGCCTGCCTATGCGTCACACGCAGGATCCCTGCCAGCGATTCCGCTATCTGAGCAATCCGCCTTGGTCAATTCGGGCAGTGTATCTTCTTCTCCTTCGACTAATGTAACTTCAGACACATCCTCCCAGCCCTCGGTTATTCAAACGCCAACGCCGATAATTCGACGCTTTACTGGCAACGGTCCCGCCTACTTCTTCTACAGCTATGATGGTGGGAGCAACGGTGCTAACCTCTTCCCCCTACAAGAATACAATGCACCCAATAGCTTGCTCGATCCCTGCAGTATCATCCCAGACTGGGACTACCTATCAACGACAAGGATCAGGTCAATTCCAAACAGTCTCTCGATGGTCGCAGTTTTCGGCGACCGAAGTTGTAATTACAGCTCAATTGAAACAACACCGGGAAGTGCGGTAGACGGCGATCAGATCGGAACCATAGCGTGCCATAGCCTTCCGCAGATAAGGTGTTACAAGGCATCGGGAATAAGGCAATACAGTTCGGCTTCTCTCTCTCTACTATACATATATGACTGGGAGTAAGAAGTATTATCGGTGACCTCACCATTCTGAAGCCGAATTGGAAAGACTGGGAGGATATTAAGATCGCCTCGTAATGCAGGCGTTAGTCGTGTACTTACCTTGTTTGATCTCGATCTTAATTTTGCCCAATATACACGGGCCGGCCTCAGTACATTTTATCAATATATAGAGTAGTATAAGGATGTTACTTCGTTTTGTATCCTACTTTACATCACCTCTACTGAATGTTTCTTGGCCTCTCTCCTCAATATTCTATCTGGTCTAGGTAGTCAGCAACTGACACATGTCAAGTAATATACTGTAAATACTCCCTGTTTACATGGTCAATAGGTGTTTGTTCCTGTAACCCAATATGTATTCATGACAGTGCTTTTCTACTCCAACATATATCAGTGTAGTCATTCTATGCAATACAACACAGGTGAGATGGACTCCTAGAGAATATATAGCACGATAGCGATTCCCGGAACGGAGGAATAATAGTCTCTTCGGCCTTGTCCATTACTATTAAACAGAGCATACTCTCGACGGGCCGTGTCTTCTCTACTTTAAAAGGCGGAATTTCCCTTTAACCGTAAATGCGCTCAGTTCTATAAGGTACACTCTTGCTATAATCACACCTCTCTCTATATTCCCGTACTACCGCAGCAAAATCTTGTTGCTCTGCAGCGTTCAAATCCTGCGTCAATTCCCAGAACCTCGGCTCAATGCCTCAGAACCAGACAAGAGAATTTAATCTCCGCAAGATCCAGAGTTCAAGTGCGTTTTCAATCCACCCAAAATCATGGTACAGTGCATAATAATGCTAAGTCTTTTCGACGTTGAATCTAGACTCCCGCATCCGACAACTGATCAGCAGGATAAATGGCGAGGCGACTTCTCTACAACAAACCATGACTGATCAGCAGCTGGAAAACACATCTTTGCTCCGGCAAGTTGAAATTCTTCAACAACGGATCCGTGAGTTACAATAGGAAAAGGCGCGCGTCGAACAATATCTTCTACTAGAGAAGAAGAAATGGTATCCGAGGTTCCTCAACGCAATTCGGAACAAGAGCGAAGCATCCTGTGAAGATTGCCACCGAAAATACTCAGAGATCAGTCTAACTCGTTGTTTTCACCTCCTCTGTGGTAAATACCTCAAACTTCAGGGCCCAGTAGCCACACCTCCCATAGGCTTATTAGGTGAGTGGGCGTGCAAGGCCTGCTACCACTACAGTTCTCATTCAACCCAGACGCCTAACCAACCATGAGAGTGGGTTCGAGATAGGCAGATCATATAATCAAAGGGAAGAGGTCGTGAGCTGTATAGATAGAGGTGCACGATAATATTAGTTGGATGGCATGGTTACCTGATTATAGCCTTAAACTGAAGCATACAGAAAGATTTTACAGTAAATCTCATGCATCTACACTTCTACCAAATCGGATCGATTCTGTTGTCAAAAGAGATGCCCCCTGTTATTTAGCATTTTCACTAGTTGTCAGACGGTATATTACATTTTAAGTACACTATAAACTACTTGCACACATGTCTAAATATATAGAATTAGATCTTCAGTGTATTTCGGGTCCGATGCCCTCTGCGAGCGTCTCAGAAACACAGTAGAGAAAGATAGTAGTATCGGCAGCTATAATTTAAGGCACGGCTCCATATTCTAGTCGAGCCATAGTCGCCGCAACCACATTAGATAGACATGGTCCTAGGGAGTTAGCCCTAGAGGTACGACAACCCGCACCTCAAATCTACACGTGAGAATTAAGGTTCTGAAACTATCCATATAATATATATGCATGTTTTCTTACACATCGACCGGACACTCATTTTATCTCAATTCGGTAGTAGTATACGTACAAGGGCAATTGATGCCATGGGGATAGGTCTGCTAGACTCCGGTTTTAATGTTATTCACTTTCCATTCTCGGCAGAGCTGATTCTCAAGCAACATCTGGGATAACGGGCCCAATCGATTGCCAGCACAATGGGCAACTCCGCGCCGAGATATTGGAGCTAAGACTCGTTTCACGAGCTTCATCAAGTAAACAAAGACAGGCTCCGCACAGAAGATAGAAGCACGGCATTCAAAAGATCTCTTCCAGAGGTGATACATGATAGCTATGGCAGAATATTGGTCCCGTGCGCACCAGCCGGTAGCGGATACCGTCTTCAATCTCAATTCAATTTTCTAAAAAGATAATCCGCTCCACCAGAAACGTAAATTTCTGTGCGATGTCGTCTTGCTAATCGAAATTATATACAACATCGGTCTGCATAAGATTTCTCGAATATCAGCTGACTGGTTGCGTATCTTTAAGATAACCGCGACTCGGGCTTCACGTGCAGATACATAGGCTTCGTGACCTTAACCTCGTAAGACAGATTGACTTACCACAGGGCAGCTCTCGGGAGCATGGGAGGATAGTCCATCAATAATATTACTCATAATGGTAGAAGGATCTTCTGCTAGTCTGTATTTGAAAAGGCGTTCGTGATGGTTACGGTATGAAACTTCTATCGCAACACTCGTAATACCTGTATCATGTTGAACGTATACAGCACTCGCAGTTCTTCTGCAAGCTTTTATATATAATATTCTATGATCCTTCTTTGTTGAGTCGGCAAAGAATTCACATATCGTGTATCCCTTTTCACGTTCCAACTGACGCATGTCAGGCTGCATGAATTGTGAGCCTCCTCACAATGCGCTATTGTACATTTAAAAAAAAGCTATGTCGCTCAAAAAAAAGTACTCAAGATAACGCGATAAGCTGCGAAAGTTGCAGGTATACGTGCAGGCACTGAATTAAATAAGCAGTACGTCTGAATCTCCTTTAATTACTGACTCAAATAAAGGGAGAATTCCACGGTCAAGGAGCTCTGAACTACATCATACGACTTCCGTATTTTACGGTAGAGTGTAGCTTAATACACATCTTTACTCTAGAAGATGTCAGCATCATAAGCGCAATATTGTTCTGGATTTGCAATAACATCCCGGAACCTAAGCCGGGCTGCATATCTGAAACGAGTGAAACCAAGCGCTACAATATTAGAGTATAGCTTATAGAATACAGTATTCCCC
>VCAU01000252.1:0-11609 GCA_015844325.1 Aspergillus nanangensis | reverse complement strand
TTTTTGGAGAAGGAGATATAGTTCGAAGGAAGCATACATAGCTTTTGCCCTGGCAGTGTCACCCCTCCGAATCACTTATAAATATACCATCCAAAGATTGCCGGATGAATTGACGGCCCAGATCTTCTGATATTCACGTCATGAGTGGCTTCGAAAAACGCAGTAACGAACCCAACGAGGGTTACATGATGAATCAACAGATTGCATTGCCTATGCCATACAGCCACGGGGATGACCATGAGTTTGGTGTAAACGAACATGGGGCTTACCCCTTTCCACATCAAGCGTTTGGCTCATACACACCTCAGTTTGCCTCACCATATAGCCACTCTATATCACCGCATGCGTCGCAGTTATCGACGAACCAGTCTTCCGGGCAGTCAGGTCCTTCAACTTCAGACCATTTAGGCCTTCGGAACCCGTCCATCCATTACATGGCTCCCCATTCACGGTATCACCAATCGCCGCGCTATCTGCCTCTTCGAGATGCCCTTGGTTCTACCGAGATCGAAAGTCAGGACTCCAGAAACGAGGGCACAATGCTGTCAGAGCCTGTTATTCCACCCCTAGACGGGTTCCCCAGTGTGAGAGAATTTGACCAATTGATGAAAAGGTGATTGACCACAGATGACTTCGTCTATACTTGGCTAGGAGCATGTGAAGCTAATATGAAATTCTGCGTTAGTTATGTCGACGATCTTTCCATTAAGAAACAAGACAAGGCGTTGATTCATGCCAGAAGAGCAAGAAACATCAGGACAGTCTTAATGGACCCTAAAGACACTGCCATAGAATCGGCCCAGTTCAGGTACGCAGCGGAGCTGACATGAAGGTCTACCCCATTAGGTGGGGAGGTTAGGCTCACATAGATATATATGTTCATATATATAGGTTCTGGGTCAAAAAGATGTTCAAGCTTCAGGTGGTCGGCTCGGGGAGTCCAGAGGTTCGTGTGTCCCTTTACCCTGCCATATTGGTGTACGTTCTGACAGTGAATATCAATAGTGTACCCGAATGATATGCCATGAAGGAAAGCCTGTGGCCGTCCGAGAGAAACTGTTCAAAATCCTCACAAGAGCGCATCAGCAGTGTCAGCATGGTGGTAGAGACAAAACATCCGCCCAAGTTCGGCAGATCTATTCATGGTATTTATTGCAAACCCCATCCATGAATCTGGAACATGCGCGGGAATCTCCAGTCATCAAGACACCCCACTAAGCACTGTTACATTGCTCATAGGGTCCCGAAAGAGCTCATCTCTCGTTTCGTAAAGATATGTCCCACATGCCAGGTGCGCCGTGGTGGTTCACGCCTAACGCCTCCTAATTCGCGAAGGAGCTCTCCTCGTCTCGACATGATTTCTCGATCACCAAAGCTTCCATCACCACCCATGTCGAGACGTGAGTCGACACTTCATACCCAGATAGCGTTGGAACGATCGCAAGCAGACTATTTCCACCCATGCAATGGCCATCCGAGCTGGATGGATAGCCAACGAGGTATTCACGATCGCCCAACAAGCTTGAACATCGGTCCTATTCGCTCTCTCGGTGCTAGCCATATGAATCCTCTGCCGACCACGATGGCCACGGCATTGGATTCATTCCCCAGTGATATGACAGTGTCATCATCGCATGTTGCTTATAGTTCGGAATACGACCCAACACACGGCCCACCCGGCCATCGCGAGTTCTAAACCCGAATCCTATATAGTAATGGATAGGGAATACGGAGCCTTTGGTGTGCGCCACCATGGATGTTGATGGGTTCTTTCCTTTTCAAACATTGCTTGGGGGAATATTATGAGAGTCTCTGTCTTCTGGTGTGGGCGCTGGCAAACACGATAGGAGTACATGCACTCTGGAATAATGGTAAAAAATAGATTCAAGTTCAACGATCAGTAGGGATGGTGATTTGAGTCAGCGCACCTGTGCCGCAATTTCTTTCTTCTCTCTTTCTCTTCTTTCTTTTATTTTGTTTTGAATTTGAATTTGATTGATTTTTTTTTTCTTTAGCAATGGGGAATGGGAGTAAAAGACGCCCAGAAAACCAAAATACAATACGACCACGGGACATTGCAACATATATACCTAACTCTCTGTTCGTCATGTTAAATTTGTTATGAAAACTTCAGGACTTCTTTCTAGTATCAAGCTGAGCTGAAATGACTTTTGAAATTGCGTATCCAAGCCAGTATTTATTCTAATATTACACAGAGACAAGACACAGCATACAGCCAGTTTGATTGCCCCTTGATTTGACTGTTACCATGCGGATGGTACCGTTATGTGGAGTTCAAACCGGGAGCGAGAATTTCTTTCCTTTCATAACCCTGGTTTCATTAGTCGCCATGCACAAGTGACTTGTTTGAGGGTCTTACTTAGTGTAGTAGATATAGAAGAAATCCGAATAAAGGACAGTCTGAAGGATGCCCGCGACAATGGGGACAGGGTGGAAATAGCTCTCTGCAAGATAACGGTAAATCCAGTTCGGAATATAAAGGGCCCGATAGAGCCCCAGGGCAAAAAGGTAATGGGTCGTAATTGTGTCGGCCTCCCCGGTACGCTGAAGCATGAAAAGCTGAGGGAGAATAGCGACTGATTCCAACCAAATGGAGAAGGTCCAAAGAATCTGGAGCTAATCAGTATATATTCAAGCGAAATGAAACCCACGGGGGACTAACCTCGGAAAAGCTATAATCGTGGGGGAATATAAGAGCGAGAACCGCGCTGAACAAGAGGAGATATTGTACTTTGAAGGTGTCAATATTGGGATCATGTGTGGGCTTGTAGTCATTGAGCATGAGGTAGATAATATAGCCTGATGAGCCGATGAACAAGATCTTGAACGTAGTGTTGTACAAGGAATCGGTGAAGGCCCAGAAAAGATCTGCAATACACATTAGAAAGGAGGGGAATCCGGCGTCTGTCAAGCTATAAGCATACCAAGGTAGCGTGTCACAAACACCATCAGGTATAGCACTTGCGATTTGAATGACAACCCAGAGCAACTCTAGCAGACGAGGGTGAGCGGTAGACAACAAATTGAGGGCTGAGACCTTCTTACACTAGAGGACTTTATCTTTTGTAAAAGAATAAAGATGGAGGCCAGGTGAGAGAAATCAGCTGCCTTGCCATTAGCCGTCGTTCTTCGAGAAAGATATGGATTGAAAGACCTTACCAGCGAGCCTGAAGATATTCATGATGACGATGGGTGTCGGTGTTGCGACCTTGCGCTGCTGAACTGTTCGGAATCGGGTCAAACAATCAATATAAAATCAGTAATCGAAATAATAAATGCTAGTGATCATTCGTCATAAATTTAAGGGAGGGAAGCCAGTGAGTCTCTTGAGTAGGATCATTGCATTGTTGGTTTGTTAATGTTGACACGAAGCCTCAAGGATGCGCGACATGGGGGCCCCACACCACGCGTCATGCCGTAATGCAAGGGTTAAAAAAAAAAAAAAAAAAAAAAAGCTAAGACTGGGTCGGGTCACTCACTCCTAGTCTTCAATCCTTCCCGAGTTGTGGCTTGTTGGATCAATTATTCGGTATTATTATTTATTTACGCCAGTTGAATTACATCATTCGATCATAAATTTCTCAAGCGTTCTTTTGGTCTTTATCATGAAATTTAAAGTTGACTGAGCTGTGTCATTTACTTCGTTATGTCGCTAAAATAGAACCTAATCATACAGTAAAGAAAGGCCTCGTTATGTGCTGTACAAGGCCATGAACCATGAACAATTTATGATGAACCCTGGAGCGGGGAGGGAGCGGTAGAAAACATATCAGAATGTTGCTGTAACATGTATACTTTCACCTTCAGTTATCCGCTGCAAGTGGCCTTCGGCAAGTTCGCTTTTTAGAGCGCAAACGGAATTTTCCTGATCTAGCCTGTCCCAATCTTTAATTTCCGCTCGCGTCTGTTTCTGGCAATTAGATATCTGCTCTAGCAGTCGGTCTTTATCCAGCTCCAGCTGATAGAGACGCTTCTCCGCCATGACTTCGAAGCTAGACGGAAGGAGTCGACCCCCCGGGATGATAGAAGGAACACCGGTTAAATGGCTCATATATTTAGGAGTGCGCGGATATGGGACGTATGAGGCTGCCGCGGCACTACTCTGTCGGTAAGTATGATGCCGGTGAGGTTCGGAGCCAGGGCCGACTGGCGTATGGCTGATGCGTGGCCCTGTAGGAGGAGTGTGGGGACTTAGAGTGCTGGGTCCACGGCGTGTAGCCCATATATTTTCTTTAAAATTTGGACCACCACGAGGCCGTGTTGGGGCCGATAACAGAGATATGTTCGATCCGCGGTTGTGTATAGGCACGGGCTTGGGGGCATGGGACGGACCTGATGGTGGTGACTGGTTCTGCAGTGAACTTGATTTTGGATGGCTTGGGATTCTCATAGGGGATGTGGTGCCCAGTCGACTTGAATTCTTTCCCCGATCTCCAGTAAACCGAGTCGTGCCACAGTTGTCAGACTCTGATGCTCTCCCTGCAGAGATTGTGGATTGGTCTGTGACTGGTGACCTACGACTTGCATCATCCCTACTAAATCTAGGCCGCATCGGAGGGGTGCGTTCTAGATGTAAACCGTCTGAGTCCTTGGAAGGGCCACGATGTATAATCGATTGACTAGCAGGAGACCGGTCTCTACCACCAAGTGAAGTGGTATTTATCCGGTCGAAGGAAGGTGACTGTCTTCTTGAATTAGAGACTGATCCTGGCGCTGAAGTGTATGTAGACGGGGCACCCCGTGGTGACGGCGAAGGTCGCCGGGCAAACTTGTCGATGTATCGATCTCGGCGACCTGGTGGGAAGGGGCTTCGAGAACGACGATCAACAGATAGGGTGGAATTCTCTTCTCTCATATACCCACGCCTTGTGTGAGAGTTAGACCTCGCATATGGATCGTTCGGGGACAGCAGGGGACGGTCCCTTCGGCTGCCTCTGAAGTCCTGGTTCGGTGGTGACGAATCTCGTTGCCGAATTGAGGGCGGGCGACCCCTGGAAAAATCACGAGAGCGGCTTTCACCGTACGGCGACCTCGAGCGCCATGGAGCATGGAGTGGTGATCTAGGTCTCCCTTCACGTCGGGGCGAAAACCTGCGGGGTGGAGAACAAGTTTTCGGATAGGAAGAACCGCTACCAACGTCTCTTTTATAGAAAGGTGGACTCCTCGAACGACGCCGAAATGTCGGGGATCGACTCCTCATGCGGCCATAAGATCGAGCGGGGGATGGTACCCAGGTATCAGCAACCAAACGGGGGGAGCGATTTCGTGGCGACCTGCTACGCCGGATGAAATTCCGCGGTGTTGGACGATAACTTTCACCACCGCGATGCTCGTCAAACCTATTTTGATATTAGCCACATTCACCAGCTTCACATAGATATAAACCAATCACTGGGAAGTGCTGAGAAGTAATAACTCATACCTCCTGTTACGATCCCAGTCCATCCCAAGGCCTACCAGAACGTGCCTCTAGCTAGATAACAAAGAGTGGCGAAATCAATAAAAGTGAATATCGATCGGTTATACGGTTTGTCGGTATTGCTAGCTGAGTCTGTTTAAATCAACTAATCAAGTTAAACTCGGAATATTGGCCATAGAAATGTATTGAGAAAAAGAGCGCGCGAGTGGACTCAGACGAGAAAAAAAAAAAAGAGATGGACGGCAGGAGTTGAAGAGCGATTGTTGGATATGCTTCCCGGGCATGTCACATGATTGCGGACCCAGTATGCACTTTCAAGGTTGTGTAGTGTAGTGGTTATCACTCCAGATTTTGATGACAATTCCAAATGATAAATATATATACATGAATATATATGCATAATAGAAAGATAACTCAATTTCTGGTAACCCCATCGAACCTGGATGACCTTCATTCAATATCCTGTATGAATCTTTAGTAGAGGGCGACGGACTACTTTAGATATACTAAAAAGGCTTCATTCGAATCCTGACACCAGCACGAAATACTACCACATAGATCACGATCTTTTAGACTCCTTAAAAAAAAGTCTCCTAGACCCTTCTTCACAGAATTTATTTTGGGGAAGTAAAATACACAAGTGTTATTATCAACTTTCAATGAGTTAAAATCATTATTCCAGGGCCCAAGAACACAAGCGAAACACCTCACGCCATAATTTGAACGATACTGGTATTTAGTGCTTGCCACGTTTTTCTTCGTCCTTTTTAAGCCTCTTCCGACTTTCATGCGCGATCATGTCGCTTAAGTCTTCCTGGAATCCCCAGCTAGGGTTTGACTCCTGCTGTCTCTGTGTGTCGTAAAGGTTGCGTATGCCTTCTTTGCTCATGCCTTCATTTGTCTGCAACGAATCGAGGTCCACAGACACATCAACATCGCCTGGCTTCTTGCGCTTCCGGCTCTCATCATCGGCACCAAGAACAGGTAAGTTGCCCGACGCCATATTCAAATCATAAACTCTGTCGCCACCAAAGAAACCCTGAACATTCGACTGCCGCTCAGGAATCACTTGATAAGCGCTCCTATGGACTGAGGATTCTTCTGTTTCAGTTCCGCGATGCGGCTTCCGCACATCGAATTCACCAGAGGCATTCTCCGAGTCAACAAACTCCGAAGGAACAGCTGACGCCAAACCGCTAGGCGTCTCAAGACCGCTTGGGGATTGTGGCCCTTCCTCCATATCTTCATCGTCATCCTCCTCCTCGTCTTCGCTTTCTTCCTCAGATAAATCAGGGGCCTGTAATTCGCCCCAGAGATCTCTCTCCACAGGCTCTCCCTGTTGGACCGTTTGCTGCGGCTGCAACACTCCAAATATGTCGCCACCATATAGGGGCCTGTTGTGTTCATCAACAGGGGGTTTTCCATAGCCACCTGGATGATACCCCCACATCGCACCAGTAGGTGGCGGTGCATTCAGCCCCGGAATCTTCAGAGCTGGGTATGATGGAGGGGGCCCATACCGTTGCTGGTTAATCAACCAAGGAGGAGGGGCGCCAGGTGGCATGCTAAGAGCTTCTTTAAGCTCAGAACTTAGCTCGCCGGGCCGTAAATGTTTGAGATTTGTCTCATACTCCTTCCCCTCATAATACACCTCCCCATAGCGAGTTAACTCTGGTTTCGTTTGAAAGCGGAAGAATGCTTCATATAATTTTTGATAGTCGATGTCCAGCCGGCCCATCTTAGGTTGTACTCTTTCCCTCTGTTTTTGCTTCAAGGATGACTGCTCTTGCTTTTCCAGCGCAGCATCGCGCATCTCTGAGATGCCCGTTTCCTGTATAAACTTGGGCAGAGAGAAAGGAGATTTCTCAATGCCTCGTTTGGATGACAGGTATTCCCGTTTCAGGGACCAGTGAGATGGCACAGGCACAACATTGCGATGGGCTTTAATATGGACAAGCAGACGAGGATCAGGTGCCGACGTATCTGTCCACTCAACTATTTCAGGTTTCCGAACCATTGCCTTGAGCTCGGCAACTGAGAGCTTGCTCAACTCTCTCCGCTTCTTCTTGGATAACTTTTGCTCCTTATCATCCTCATCGGGTATCTCGTCGTCGTCGTCAAAGTAGACCTCCGGTTTTTCGATGGCCCCCGATAAAATGTTCTCTGGGTCTGTCTCATCGAACTTTTTGAGAACATCTCTGTAAATTTTCCATAACGGGTCTTCTGCATCGGGGGAAGAAATCTCCACCTCCATCTCTATTTCTTGAGGCACAGGTGATGATTTCTTCTCGTCGGTGGAATGTTCCGGCTGCGCGACATCAGGCGCTATTTCTGCAACCTAAATAAATTAATACAGTTAAAATTGTGGCAGTAACGCAAACATCCTATCTGAAGACATACCTGGGCCTTAAGAGCCTTTTTCCTCGCTCTTCGTAGCTGGTTCTTGCTCGGTTTCATGACGGGCGGGGTAATCAATGTGAAATGAGTGACTAAGTCGTTCCAGTTATATTATTACCTGTTGAAGATGGTTGTAAGAAAGGACTGGCATCCAATTTTGCTTAAAAGTTGATTTGAACGAAAATTAGTTACTGGGTAAAGTAGGTACGCTGGTACGAATATGGCTAACCCTTACCGCTTTGAGGTCATGTGATATTACCCACTCATTTCTCCAGTATCCTTGTAGTAGGTACGTATATGGACATGGCTTTTGATGGCACTATTGATGAAGATTACCTGGTATATAGGTACCGTAGGTAGCAGAACTAAGCATCTGACATCCATCAATACAGAGCTCTGTAGGGAATTTTCCGGTACACCTACCTAAATTCTCAGTCCCCTTATCCCCTTTCCAAAATTCCCATAAGAGAGGGAAAGAAAAATGTCTTCCTATGATAAATGTCACATGTATTTCCAAGTTCTAGGCACTATTGGGCAAAGTCAGAAACATAGATTACACTCTGGTTTTTTCTTCTCTCATCTTATCATAATCCGAGGGATACTCCCAACAGCAGCAAGAGAAACGATAACATGTTGGATGTAAGATGCATTACTTTGCCTTATTAATGCTTGCAGGAGAGAAGACTTAAGAAACTCAAACCTTGAAGTTGAAGTTGAACTTGACACATGCATAAATATTGGGGGATCGTGATGCTCCCTGCCCATATCAAATCTCGTATACCACGCATTGAATGATAGAATTACACCTTGAATTGAAAAATTACCCTGAAAAATTCAAATTCTAATATACAGTTAAACGGAGGGGTTGATGTCCATTGCTATTTCTTCTTCTTCGCTGATCTCGATTCTTCATTCACGGATTAGAGGCCATATGCAAGATTACCCTTTTGGGATAACATACCTGCTGCTGTTCTCTTCTTCTTGGGTCTTCCTTTGCCTCGTAATTTTGCACTGACAATGGTTAGCGACTTTTCAAATGCAAGGAGAAATTGTTATACATCTGGATTGCCTCCTCTCTGTCGTCCTCGGCCTCATCGAACATTGTTAATCCAAGTGGACGGTATGTATCTTGCAGATCGCGAAACGACACAGTCTTTTTCGGATACCATGCCGCAAATGCCGGGCCGCGCAGGCGTTGTCGAAGGATCTTGTTGCCCAAACGTAACCGTTCAGGGTTGAACGTCATCGAAAATATGCGGCATTGGGCCTATGAAAAAGGAATATTGTCAGATCTGCTGGTTTACAATGTCCCTATTAATATCATCTGGAATGAATACCTTAGCCAGAGCTAGTACTCGGCTGTATGGTGCAGCCATATTCTGCATGTTTGAGAAGAGGAAAATGCTCGGAATTACCTAAGGATAAGGACCTGGTGTGGTGTTGTTGATGTGTCAAGGTTTTTCTAATCTCCACGTGACTCGGATTTTGGCGCACGACACTTTGTAATAAACAGACAGGCACCTCACTTTCCCTATCCAATTATTGAAATAATAATGGCTCAAAAGAGGAAGTCAATATTCTCTCTTCCCCCCAATGACGGTTGCCGGGGTAGAAAATTCAAGGTGCACATACCACACCAGGCCTCCCTTTACATGCTAATCCCGCTAGTCCAAAAAATCAGACAATGATTATCAGAAGACACACCAAAGTGAACCTTCCACAGAACATGGACTCGGTCCGTCTGTATCTCACTTTTCAAGGCTTTCACATGAAATCATTGATAATCTGCACTATCTAGAGGCCCTTCCTCTCGGGGCGGATCCTGACACCCTCCAGGCAGCTTCGGACTTTAGTGATGCCCTGCGGTCCAAAAGGGCCTCAGTGTCATCAGGTTTCAGTTGCAATGGCGCGAATACAGTTCACCCTGAAATCCCACCCCATTGCGAGGGTAAACATCATTTACCTTCTCTACCCCCTATTCTTGATGAGGTTTTGGAGAAGTCAACATTCACACATCCCGCTACAAGCAATAACATCGAAGCAACTTACGACCGGCTTGAAGTCCTTGGTGACGCATACATCGAACTGATTGCTACGAGGTTCATTTGGAGTAGGTATCAAGGTATATCGTCTGGCCATATCTCTCAGATCAGGGAACTCCTCGTAAAGAACGAAACACTCGCTGAATATGCGACCCATTACGGCCTCGACAACAGAGCAATTGTTCCACAAGACTACTCGGGTCAACCAAAACGATGGATCAAGACCAAGGCGGATATATTTGAGGCTTATGTTGCTGCAGTTATATTATCCGATACAACTAGCGGCTACAGTACAGCTGAGACATGGCTAACTCGCTTGTGGTTGCCAAAACTCTCAGATCTAAAGATTCAGCCACCTGTATTACATGCAAAGGAGGATCTGGCGAAAAAAATAATGGGAAAGCATGTCAAGTTAAAATATATTGACGAGCAGCCACCTATAGAGCATGGAAAAGGAAAGCAGACATTCTTTATTGGGGTCTATCTGACTGGATGGGGCTGGGATAACATGCATATGGGGTCCGGTCAGGGCTCCAGTAAGGCAGCTGCAGGGGACGAAGCAGCACGGAAAGCTCTTGAAAATGACCAACTTCTGAAGGAAATTATCAGCATAAAGAAGGGAGCCATGTCTAAGAGGAGCCGTGAATAAATTTAGTCACCAATCCCATTCATTGTTTTATTGATTGAATGAGGCCATCTGCTTCACGCTACTACTATTCTTATTCTCAACAATCACCATTAAAACCATATTTATCCTTCAAAACCCAAAACTAATCAACTCGTCTGAGTAAAATTCTTTCTAGTAGTAGATTTCATTAACCTGTCCTAGCGTGCCTGATTTATATGGCCGCCATGCAGGGTTGCTCCCGCGCAGTAGGAGTAGGAAGGCTGCACTGCAGCGGCCGCGAAGCGGCCCGAATAGAAATAATATAATTAAATAAAATAAAACCCGGGATATAAATATATCAAACCCGTATGTAAATAAGCTAAATTAAAAACCTCGCAACCTCGTGATTAGTAGTTATTTCTGCCTACCTGCTAATTACTAATAGTCTAATAATTCTTAATACCGGCTATTCTATTTCTAGAGCTTTCTAATCTGCTTTCTTTCCTCGCTTCTGATAAATTAATTCAGAATTTATTTAACTTAATAATATAATCCCGAGATATATATTGTATGTATATTCTTTATCGTCTTTTTACTCAGTATTCTAATTTTCCTAAACTCTATAAATTCTTTTTATTTTTTAAAGTCTAGCAGATCTTATTATTTTTAGTATCTTTAGTATTATAATTCTCGTTTTTATTTACTATTTCCGCTTTATTCCCAGAATTCTAATAATTTTAATTCTTCGTAATCTCTACCGCTGCAGAATTAATTACTTAAAGATTCACTGAGTCTTCTGATTTAAATATTAGATTATTTCTATTTTTAATTAATTATATATATTATAAATTACGAGTACTCTTAGAATCTCTTTTTACTAATTGTTGGTCTGATAAAGCGATACTAGCAGGATTCGAACCTGCAGCCTTTATGGAGTTCATTATTTTATGAATTTCATTAAAAGTTTTATGAAATCATTATTTTTTATGATTTTCATTAAAAAATTTATGAATTAAAATCATGATATCACTTATTCAACAAAAATCATGAAAGGCCTAGAATTATTCAACAATTCTAATGATTTGATCATTCTGACTAGTTGATTAAATCAACTAAATGGCCA
>VCAU01000251.1:0-11609 GCA_015844325.1 Aspergillus nanangensis | reverse complement strand
ACTTAAGTATTTCCATCTGTGTCTTTTGAACACGCAATGTTCCATATAGTTGAAACGTGATCGTCAGGATCAATGGCTGATCATACGGGTATTTTGTATCTCCGGTATCGGGTCATTTTGGTTGACACCGGATATAAAACGTGCGGTACCCCTTCATGTTTTGTATCATTAGAGCTCACCGACCCTTATTTGGTAGCAATCATGCTCCACTTATCACGCAGCCTGTTTAGGCGTTTCTCTTCAAATCACTCCGCCTCACCAGTGCATAAATTTGCACAATCCAATGTTCGCCTTCTCGATTCAACCGAGATTTTCGAGGAGGAAACGCTCCCATGGTATTCGCAAGAGCTCTATTACCCAGTCAACATCGGTGAAGTTTTTCGCTCGAGGTATCAAGTGATTGGAAAATTAGGATTTGGAGGGTATTCTACAGTTTGTCTTTGTCGAGACTTACAGTGAGTCTCCTTGACCTTTAGTATAAATATCATAAGGGAAATTGACGCTATATCAGGCAACATCGATATGTCACATTAAAAATATTTGAGCGGGATTCCCTTGAAGGCCGAAGGGAAGCGGAAGTTTATAATCATCTTAAGTCCCTTAGAACACATCATGATGATGCCAAGCTTGTCCGTATGGCGTTGGATAGCTTTCAACTTGGCTCGCCTAAAGGGAGCTTCCAATGTCTTATTCATCCACCTTTGGGTATACGTCTTTTTGACTTTCGGAATCAACTTTCAGCCAAGGTTCTTCCCGAAAAAATAGTGAAGTTGGCTTTATTACATGTTTTTCTTGCCCTTGATTTTCTCCACACTGAAGCAGGCATTGTCCACACCGGTATTTTAAGTCCACTATCCTTCAGCTATTCATTCTAATATTGGTCCTTGTCAGATATACAGGAAAAGAACATTCTATTTGGGATTGAAGATAGCTCAATCCTAACCGACTTTGAACAAAGTGAGAAGTCTAATCCTAGTCCACGGAAGATAGTCGAGGATCGGATAATATATTCCACTCGCAAACTCGCAAGAACTACAAAACATGGTCGACCTATATTATGTGACTTCGGCCAGGCTCGTTTTGGGTCTGATACATACCATGGAGACATTCAGCCACATATATATCGGGCCCCCGAAGTGCTTTTACGAATACCCTGTGACCAAAAAGTCGATATTTGGAACATAGGGCTCGTGGTATGTAGAGTACCGTTCATGTCAAGCCGTCTCCGTTACTTAATCGAGAAGATCACTGTTATTTATCTGATAATGAACATCGTTATAGACATGGGATCTTTTCCAGCAAGGACACCTATTCTACGCGAGGGATTCAGAAAAGCAGGATTCCGACGGTCATCACCTTGCTGAGATGATTGCTCTTCTTGGGCCGCCGCCCAAAGATTTGCTTCAGAAGAGTGAATATGCCACAGAATTTTTTGACAAGGAAGGTATGTTTGTCAGTACAGTGCAACTATCCATGATTTTAATCAACGGACTCTTAGGCAATTGGAAGAGTAAAATTCCAATACCTGTACTATCTTTGGAGAACTTAGAAGGGAATTTGCAAGGCGCGCAGCAACGGCTTTTCCTTGAATTCATGCGCAAGATGCTTCAATGGCGATCGGAGGAGAGACAGTCAGCCAAAGATCTTCTATCTGACCCTTGGTTGAGGTCACCGTAGCTTAAATCGGCTTCAAAATATAGCCGTTCCACTGAAGCTTTATGATATGTTTGATACGGAAAGCAATTTTGACATTTGACAATTATTTCTTAAGTACAACACCCATCTCTCCAAATATATCATACCATTTTGCTCCAAAAACAGTTCGTGCCTAATGATGGAACGAAAATCTATACTTGATGATATGAAAGATGCGGGATGGCGAGGATGAGGGCATACATAACACCATGGCACAGATTACTAAGTTGATCGGGTAACTAGTTATGGAAGGCGGAATCGGAACAGTCGGCTCCGACCAGAAACAATCATAGAATACCCCACTTCACTTCACCTCACTTCACCTCACTTCACCTCACTTCACCTCACTTCACCTCACTTCACCTCACTTCACCTCACTTCACCTTATTTTACCTCATCTTGCTTCACCCTCACATTCATTAAGCCGACTACTAAATGTCTCGAAAACTGACAACGCAAAGTTTGATTGGCCTTCTCGACTCAACAAGACAATTATTTCTCAGCAAAGACACCGCACTCACTGATGAACAGTTACGCAGCATTAATAAATGTTCACAACTTGTCAGACAAGGGCCTGATAACATACTTCGAAACGTGCCTAAGAAAAGAGCATGTGGTATCCTAAAAAATCTATGGAAACACAGACCGGAGCTATTCATTTTATGTGCGCTATCTACACATCAAACCGCGCTTGGTACTTTGAGGTCGCCCACCTACCTCCAAGAACTTTTGAACTGGTGGGACGGTGTGGAACACCCGCAGGCACTACAGGGCATAATAAATCGCCATCCAGAAATTCTGCCTGAAAATGGAAGTGCGTGAAACCAGAAAAATACCTGTCTCTTATAAGATCAAGCTTTGTCTAACTAACCAAAGATGCCCCGGCTTATCGTGCATACTTGCAGCAGAGCGACCTTTTAGAGTACATGAGCTGTTATCCAGAAGCCCATGGATCGTTGACAATTCGGGTACCAGATGATATAGACGAAGTGCCGGTAATCGAGATATCGAGAGAGATGTGTCAAGACCTTCTCAGATTCGTCATGGATAGGACAAGGGAAAGGATGTTCTCAGGAGAGACCCAGACCATCGGGACGAATATATAGGACTGTCGGGTATCCATAAAGCATGCATGTCTGGTCTTTGGAAATATTTGCCCGCTTGAATCCAGTTTGTCCCCGACCGGTATATATAATCACAGTGTTCTTGTCACCGCCACTGATTTGAACGTAGCCAAATCCGCTGCCCTCGTCGACTATAACCCCACACACAGTCGGTGATCGTTCATATTTGAAGTCATTTTCCCCAGTAGTTTCATCGGGCGCAAGCCTGACACCTTTATCACCTGATATCTGTTTCGATTAGCCATGTACACGATCACAAAGGAGTATAAGTAATTACTAGTATCGTAGCTTGTTCACGCAGGTTTCTCTTGTCGCTGTCGCTTCGTCTTGAGCCCATTTGCCATACACGGCTATTATGCCTAGTTAACGCGTCGAAAGCGGCTATGGTGATGCGGAAAAAAAATGTCTGCGAAATGCCAAAGCTCTCATCAAAGCTCGGCCTAGGAATCTTGGTTATAAGGAGAAAACACTGTGTCAACAAAATCAGCTTCATAATTAGACTTTGTAAATATATTGCATAATGGTTGATGCCCAACAAATACGTACTCACTCAGGAAAATAGTGGACGGAACTGATTTGAAGGAGGGGCAGAATCGAGTCACTTGCTTCTGTAAGCCTAATGATGCTTCACGTGATATAGTCAACTCACGTGTTTTTGTTATCACGTGAGGCATTTCGATCCAACAATCCAATTGGAATGGTAACGTTAATGATCATTCTACTCCAACTCTTCGCAAAAAAGTGATGTACAGGCTGCTACAACTATATATACCTGTGTATATACATTTAAATAGTGCCATTTCCCGGAAACGACCTTGGAGCCTAGTCAAAACCTATGGTAGCCCATTGCCGCTCTCTCCGTGCTATTAGGTTGTCCTCGTGATGCACGACCTCAACTGTCTTAGCTCGCCACACGCAATGTGATATACCTTTTCCACCGCCTTTGAGCGTCACAGAAGACTCTACATGCAATAAATACATCCTTGACCTTCCTCCATCCCTTCCGCAAATCCCAGAAATTACCAGCCCACCACCCATGGATAACCGTCTACTGGATGCGACATGCGTTATGGTTGCGGTCGTGGATAGTCAATTTGACGCGTTGTTCCGGGATTGTTACTATGCCTTGGCATTCTTCCGAGGCGGGTAGTATCCCCATCGGTTGAAGCTCGATAGCTGCTTGAAGGGTTCCGTAGTCAACCCGTTGTTCCGAATTGCTTTCCGCATTCTAGATTCCCTATAAGTGTCGACCCGTTGTCGCATATAACTGTCGTAGTAAACCATTATGAACACTGACCAACAACCGGTCCATCGGTCTCACCTGGATCCGCTGGGTCTCAATGGCCTGCCATAAAGGAGTGCTACGATGGCTACCTTCTAGATAACCATGATTTGCCCTACCCTGATCAAAGGCGTCCGAATAACGACAATATTGAATGCCCTGCAATATATCGACTAAACATAATATCTCTCTCGAAAGGCATGTAGACCTCGGTCCATGGGGAAGTCTATGTAGACTTTCGAGGTTCATAATATGTAGGGCTTCGCAATATTGTTTCTACGCTTTGCACACTCGATATACGGTGATCGTGGAAGCTGAGCTCGCGGGTTGGCGATCGATGAGATTAAAGAATGAGCCTACCCGCCCAACATCATCTTCAGTATCGTGATAATTCTAGATAATATTCTAGCCTAGCAGGAAAGGCCAAACTATCTTTTACGCACATCTAAGATGATAATTTATGTGATTTCGGTGGTATAATACGCTTGGAATGAATGGTGCTGCTCAGAAACTGAAAGCAAGTTCTTTTTTGTGGTTTACTAAGTATCTAGGCCCGAAGAATGAAATAGTGGGAAATTCAACTGTATTCAAACGGAACTTTCATTCACAGACCTGAAATTTTCCGTTCTCTCGTTCGCCCTGTCGACCACAAGTCATGTTTCCACCCTCATAGTTGCTGGTATTCAACCAACGTTGATTTTCTTGACTGACCCATCTCGGTGGATATGTAGCCTTCTCATGGTTTGTTGTTTCCATCTTTGAGGCGGACGGATACAACGTCGTCCTTGTCGCTCGGATCATCGTGTGAGGGATGCGGGTTGGCGCCTCTAAAACACTTCCCATTAGCTTAACACCACAACTAATGCGGATATTTGAAAAAATGTACCTTATTTCGGCATTTTTGAAGTTTGAATCCTAGTGTACCTTGTAAATAAAAAATAATTTGAGGCTGGGTAGGTCACTGACAGTCTTTTCTTCAGCATCAAGAACCTGTGACACAGGAGCTTGCCATTCGAGGGGAAGATCGGTCAATTTAGTTTTACCAATGAGTTGGTAAAGCCGTCTTGTCGTAGATTGAAATATTGCAAGTAGAGATGTGCCAACAAAGAGGTCTTGAAATGATGTATAGGGAGAGATGTGCCTGTACTGCTTAGATGCAGTTCTTAAGGCTGGGGGTATTTATATTTGAGTAACCCATCCTTTGCTTAATAAAGCGCTATGCAATACAAATGTGCATGTGTAGTCGCGATAGTGTGCTAGTTTACTTTTGGGCCCGTGCTGACAATGTCCATCGAATGAGGGAGAGACAAGCTTGGGCTAGGAAGGTGAAGTGATGTGAAGTGATGCGAAGTGATGCGAAGTGAGGTGAGGTGAGGTGAGGTGAAGTGAGGTGAAGTGAGGTGAAGTGAGGTGAAGTGGAGTGAGTTGAAGTGGGGCATGCCACCTTAGTCAAGTTCTAGAACAGACAGCCGATTAAAATGAACATTGGAAAATCAGCTCCAATGACCCAGATAGAAAGATTGATTATGCGTACTGCCTTTTTAGACTTACTTAACGTTCAGTGTAAGATATCGATTCCACTATAAATACAGGTGCTGGCTTCTGGTATTGGTGGTAACAGGTACACTCTACATGTGCTACGGGGCCCAGAATTCCATCCGCACGCAATAAGCACTCCTTGCTTTTTTTTTCTGACCTATACCAATACCCCTTGGACGATGAACTCCCTCGCCAGCCTTGTTCCGCTTCGAATTAGGCAATGGATATGGTCAATTTCAGGCGGAATCCGAAAGCAAGAGGTCGGCAACGTGTATGCTTCATATCTTGTATGCTGTACTAAACCTAGCCAGTTCATAATATTCGCGGACGCGGAAAGGGGTATTGATGACCTGGTAGTAACGTTCTGCCGCAACCGATTCTTCCACCGCTGCCCCTGGAGCGAGTACAAATCGATTGGGCCAGAGGCGACGGCTGCAGTAGTCAAGGCTGGGTGGAGCTGCAGTGAATTGGATCGGATAGCAACATCCCTTCACGAAGGAAGATTCGACGAGCGGAAGTTAGATCGACTTCGACAGCAGGCAAGAAACAACCGGCGCCGCATTTCATACGGTAAACCTGCCGATTACCCCAGCGTTCTTGAATGAGCCCAGACGCAACTTGGAAGGATCCATTGGCTCTGGTGTACTCGCGTTGTGCATCAGCTCGAGGATGTTGACTTCATGCACGAGATTTGGACCGTTCAGGGATGCCGTTCCTTCTGTAGTAGTGTTATTGAGAGACGAACAACCAGGTTGCTTCCACGAGTCAACGTACTTTGTAGCATATGATAGAATTAAAGATTACCCTGCCCAGCACAGCAGCATAGGCTCATATTGGGGGGGGGATCGGTAGATAAAATGGGCTCGATACCTCAGACAATCGCCCACGCAATCAAGCCGTTCTTTATCCTTTTAAGCACACGATGCCTAATCTAAAGAGGCAAAATGAGATTCTCAGACGGATAATCGAAAATAGTTCCACCCGATATATTTGCCCCCGTTGTCTCAAAGGCTTTCCTCGACCGGACACTCTGTACCGCCACTTCCGTGAACCCCAGCAGGATGATATACATGCGGGATTGGCGGAGAGAAGAACCAATTTTGCAAGATTCTTAGTCTGCTACCAAGAGGCGATGGGGAAATCGATGGTTGCTGAAGACATCCCACTAGATGCAAACTGCTTTGGAGTGGACTTTGTGGTCGAACACTTCGGAGAGAGTGCTGAGATATAACACCGACTTCATCTGACAACGATGTTGGTAGACAGGGTAAGGTCCCATATATTATTCATTAACCAAATAGATCGTGAGGAAGATAACCATGGATTAGGTTTTGTTGAGAATTGTGTTACTTGACGATTCCCACTGCTGTTAAACCCCTGTGACGTTGGTCGTTACGAATATAATTCGGTCTCAGGAGCAGAGGGCTGTGACATTGGAACCAATTCGTGCTTGTATTGTTCATTGTTTCCTGTCAGATTTAAGTGGAAGGGAGAATACATGCACTTGTTCCGCAGACTGAAGACTGGTTGATTAGCATGCTACCGCTGTCAATAAAGAAAAAGACTCAATAAGATAGCCCAGGTGATTTTTCTCTGACCACGGAGATTTTTATTGCAGATTTTGTAGCTTTACGCCGTAGGTGAAAGAGAAGACTTAATAATTCCAAGAGGCATTGTACAATTGATAGGACATCATATCCTTCCCCTAATACCGAGGAAACAAAAGACGAAGAAAGCCGTTCTCAAGAAGACCACAAAGCCTCACAAACATTTCCTTAAAATCTTCTGAAGTTATCCGCTGCGCGGAATACTGATTATATCGAGCCCATAAGATCTCACACAGTTCTCCATCATCCTTTGACGTCGAAAAATACTCCAAAAGATTTGGAGGAGGCAAAAATGTCTTTGAAAGGATGTGCAACGAAGCATCAAATTGCCACGTAACGAGAGACAATATAAGTAGCCCCTCGGACTTGAGCTCGGTTAAGTATATTTCGGAGTAGTCGTCGAACAATTTGTAATTGTATAGCCGGGCTATGTCGCTTTCACGGAAACCATCCTTTTGAAGATCATCAAATGTCTCCACGAGTGGTTTTGCATCATTATCGTCCAGCAAATCCATGACATCCCCGAACTTTAAGATCACACTGAGGCATCGTGCCAGTAAGCCCTTCAAGGCTGGCTGGGCTGCGGCGCGAAGGATGTCGTCGTGTAACAGTGTCTGGCCCTATCATTGTTACTTAAGAACAATTGCGTATGGAAATAGAACTCACCATAATTATTCGAGGGAAGTCATCCGGTTCTTTGTCGTAGGAAAAATGAATTAGAACATAAGGAGGAACACGGTACTTGTGGTGAGCGGCAGGGACAGTCTATAGATATCATACCTCTGGACCCGGTGGTACTCGCTTTCCGATCAACTCAGGGGTCAACAAAGGGTCAGAGCTTCACAGTAGGAATCCAGTATCACTTTGCCCGGCTTTTTTGGAACATACATCCTGGTGTTTGGCTTGGTCCACTTGAAACATAATTTGGTGTATTGAAATTTATGTATCCCACGGTAAGACCGGATAAACACGAGCGGAAGACGGGGGGGTACGCAGCCGCAGGCGCCCATGCTGCATCACAAGAGCGGTAGTATGTGTTCATGTTGGCAAACCCCACGTAGCGAGTAGTGAGCTGATCAACATTGTCCAGGTTAGACTGGTTTTCAAGAAATGTGCAATGGCCATCTCTCCTGGTTTCATCACTCGTCCGGCAATGCATTTAGCGCCGCTGTATAATTGCATGGTTTCTTTGTCCGCAACGACCCATTCGTGTCTCTTCCTGCGAAGCGTATTTATTAAACAACGATCGTTCTCTGGAGACACTTCCTTCTAGCAAGCAGAGATCGGACTCTCTCGATTCTCTGAGACTTGCAGGCCTGTTGCCCCATCTTGCTTCCTTGATCACCTCCACCCATCGTCATGGCCCATACGCTAGAATTTGCTTCCAGCTGTGACCCGCAGGATCCCATAAAACGCATTGAGGTTATACTCACTTCCGTGACTGAAAATGTTCGAGTTTGGGATATGCTTGCTGCAAACCCTTGGAAAAAGATATCTTGCCCTGGCCACATGCTTATTGTGTTCACGTATGGTGATCGTCAGGTTGCAGCGACAAAGCATGCAGGATATGATCTAATATGGCACCACAATATTCCTGCTCACCCCCTCAAGAAGCCGGCCTTGAATCCGAGCCTCCTGTGCCCATACATGAAAGCCTTTGCATTCAAGATGAGTGCGTATGAATACCCAGAAGCACGAAATTTAGATTGCTCTGAATTTGTGTAAGTTGACCTGTATGAAACGGAGTATTAGTATTAATTCGCATAGGGATCACTTCATCAACAAATATACCGCTGAAGGATATATTTGTGGTGAATTGGTGGAATTTAAAGAGTTCCTGCGTAAGTGCTTGTATCATATTCGTTCAGACATCCTCTTCTGACCAGTATCAGGAATGCAACGTGGCCAGTCTGTTCGTCTAAATTAGATCTTACGGTTAGAATATCACAAATTTCGACAATTTCGGTCTAATTGGAGGGAATGGATACGTTGTCACTTACGTTGGAGTTGGGAGATGTTGAGAAGCCTATCGATTTCCTCAGTGGTGTAAAGTAACTTCAATGAAGTCCACTTGCAATGTGGTGTTTGTTGATCGATAGTATGACACTAGTAATTCGTTAATGTGAACCAGCGTATGCTTCCAAAAAGAAAGCACATCCTGTCTCTTATATCTCTTCGTTCATATATGTTGAGCTAGGACGATATGAACTGGAGCCCTGTGGATTGAAATACGCCTGGAAAAGATGCGATGGAAGTGATGAAAGTACATCAGTTTGTCGAATAGACGCACACTGCATTCGACTGGTATAATGACAAAACTCCTTTGGAATATTGTCACTTATATAGGAACGGAATGAACTTACAAGCTCCGCTTGCATCGAGTTCTCCATTATATGGTAATTCGACCTTGCACCCATACGCTAGGTGATTCGGGCGATAAATCGGGGCTTTCCTGGAACCTTGTGACCGCTTCCAGGAGCATTGAAGCATGCAGAGAGTGGTAGCCGTCTCTAGTAAGCAGCCCCACACCCCTACCGGGTGTAGGTCTGCTTCACCTCAACGTCATTTTTCACCCCAACGCAACTTTTTGAAGCAATTCATCTCAACCCTCAACACCACCATCATGAATTCCTATTCTGAAGTCGAGGAGCGCATCCTAAGGGCCTCTGAAGCCGCAAAACGCGTCCAAAAACCTAATATCAAGGCGTTGTCGCGTGAATTTGGTGTTCCTTATTCCCGCCTCCGGGCACGTCTTCAGGGACGAGGGACTAAAACCTCACGTCCTTGCTTAACCAAAGCCCTGGATGACGTACAAGAAAAGGCTTTAATTCGGTGGATTCGACAGCTAGATAACCTTCATTCTCCTCCTACCCCGGCAATGATTGAAAATGCTGCCAACCAGATCCTTCAGCGGAATACTATGGATCCCGATACCGAGATACGTACAGTTGGCAACGCCTGGGTCTATCGCTTCATAAAACGCCTCCCTACAGAGTTTAAACTGGTCAAACAGAAGCCTAAGGATAAGAAGCGACTTAATTCAGAAGATCTTGGGATTCTACAACACTGGTTTGACCTTCTAGAGTCCTGGATTACCAATACTCCACCCAGAAACATCTACAACTTCGACGAAACTGGCTTCCAACTAGGCCAGGGGAAGCAGCAAAATGTTGTCACAACTAATCCTCATATGGCCGTACGAGGCAGGGCATCTAAAGAGCAGGGAGAACTGGTATCTGCCATTGAATGTATTGCTGCAGATGGCTCGGTTATACCACCCTACTTTATCTTTAAGGGTACCTATCATCTGGAGCGCTGGTACGACTCAGATATCCCTGGGGACTACCGTGTAGCCCTATCATCTAAAGGCTATACGAATGACGCTATTGGGCTTGACTGGATGCATCATTTTGACGCTCATACTGCTCACCGTACTCAGAAAGATGAGCATCGATTACTCCTCTTTGACGGCCATGGATCTCACCTAACCTACGAATTCCTGGAGTTCTGCAGTGAGAATAAGATTATCCCTTTCTGCTTTTATCCTCATACAACACATCTCGTCCAACCGCTAGATGGGCAGCCGTTCCAGGTATACAAACACTACTACCGGCAGCGGAATACCTACCTAGCTGGCCTAGGCGTGGAGACTGACGATAAAGCTGCCTTTTTAAAAGAGATCCCTGGAGTACGCCAGAAGGCCTTCAAAGAACGTACAATCCGGAATGCTTTCAAGAAGCGAGGCATATATCCCTTTAATCCTGAGGCAGTTCTTGGCCCAATACGACAGGCTAAAAGTTCTACTCCTGAGCTTGAGATCTTTACAACTCCGCCACCTAGTTCTAGTGTTACCCCTCCCTCTACGATACGACGCCTTCGTCGAAGTATTCAGAAGGCAGAGGACTTTATCCAAGATAGTCCGGAGTTGAGTTCCAGCTTCGTACGACGTCTAGATCGGGTATTTAAAAGCGCTCTAGAAACGACTGAATTAGCCGCCCAACTTCAGCAGGACGTCCAACTCCTCCGCCAACACGAAAAGCCTCGATACGTTAAAAAGTCACGAAGAAGACTCCGAGAGACCGGCCAGTTGGATGTTGATGACGCGAATCGCCTCGTACAATACAGGAATAATGAAGAAAGGGAGCAGGATCTGCAGCGGTTGAAGAGGCAGCAAGCTATAAGACGCAGGAAGGCCGCCACCCAAGCAGATAAAGGTGTTTTACCTAGTCAGGATGATCAGCAGGGGTCCACTCCGAGTCTTGAGCAACTTTTCTTTTTCGATTAGAGGGGGTTGGTGATATAGGAGATGAATTGCTTCAAAAAGTTGCGTTGGGGTGAAAAATGACGTTGAGGTGAAGCAGA
>VCAU01000250.1:0-11635 GCA_015844325.1 Aspergillus nanangensis | reverse complement strand
ATTTTTGTTGAATAAGTGATATCATGATTTTAATTCATAAATTTTAATGAAATTCATAAAATAATGAACTCCATAAAGGCTGCAGGTTCGAATCCCGCTAGTATCGCTTTATCAGACCAACAATAATTTAACTGATTTTTTCGATATAATTAGCTCAGATAATTTTGAAATTTAAAAAGAATTCATAGAATTTATTAAATTTATTGAATTAGTTAAATTTATTAAATTAATAAAATTCATTAAATTTTCACTTTTAGGTGTAGAACCCATAGAAAAGTGAGGTTTAGATAAGTTAGACCTCTAATTAGTCTAATTTACTAGATAAATACCTCTAGATTCATAAATATCATATAGAGGTTGATAATTTAGAGTTTCTAATCTAGAATTTCTAGAGTTATAAAAAACTCCAGCTGATCGAGCTTTTAAAGCCGATATAATATTAAAATAAAAGCCTGGTATATAGGCATAATTTAGAAGTTTAAAAGTTGTTTCTGAATTATAGATGATTAAGGGCGTTAAAATAACAGTTCTAAAACTATGAATTTTTACTTATTTATCATCGATTTTGACAGACGAATCGGGACTAGCTTCAAAATCATAAAATATTGAATAATTATTGCAAATATAAGTATCTGAAGCAGTATCAAAGACCCAGTAATTTTTTAAATAAATTAAATTACTAGTTTCTGATATTACCATAGCAACGCTGGTTACTAAGATTACTGAATCATTTAAATTGTTTAATGAATTTGATGAATTTGATAGACTCAATTAATTCAAGAAATTTTTATAAGCGATTTGAAATGCAGAACTCTCATTGACTCGTTTTTCGATTTATTTAATTACTTCAGAGTTATGTGACCAATTTTTCGGCTTTTTCAATGAATTATTTATATAAAAACATTCATTAAATCGGTGATTCCCTAAATTAGGGTTCGATTGGCAGGGACATCGAATAATCCTAGAATTTAATTTAGGGTTTGATTTAGAGTTTGATTTTAGCGAATCAGAATTTTCCGATAATTTTCCTATAAATATAGTATTTGCAACTTTTTATTACTAACTAGTCTGCTTTGATACTAGTTTCATTTGATCACGTAATTGTTTCGTCATATTATAAAATGATGGAATTTGTTGATCAGCCTCAGGTAATAATTCTTGCTGAGTAAGCTTGTCTTGCCATAGAGTTGCAAAGTAGAGCTAAATTAAATAAATCGATTCTAGAAAATTGTACAGAGCTCTGATTAGTAAGTTAGCCTCGCTTATTTCAAGCTCCTGAGCTTCAGCGAATAGATTCTCCCATATAGAAATATAAATTTCAATAGGATATTTTAATAATTTAGCCCTAATTTTATAATATTAATCAATCAAATCGCGTTTTCTTAATTGGTTAATAAGAGCTAGCTTATTTTTTAATATTAATAAGCTAGAATAAGTAGTTTTAGCGTTGATTATCGCCTGCTTATTCGATAAAGTAATTAAATTCTGAATTATTAGTTAAATTAGGGTTAAATCCTTAGTCAGAAATTTATAATTTTTTAGGATTAGATTATATTTTTTTAATAAATCTTTATAGATTTCACGATCTTCTTTACTAAGCTCGATAATTATTAAAGCTTTAGAGTTAATTTGTTGAACCCTAAAATAGGAAGATCTAATTAGTTAAATTAATTAATTAAGTAAGCTAGAATTAATAAGATCCTATACTCTAAAGCTCTGGGCGGTGAGCTAAATAGTCTTATATTATATAAGCTATTTACGTGATATTAATAATAAAATATTAATTTTTTTTTCAGATATTTTTAATAATTAGTAATCAAAAATAGATGATGACTCAGCTAAATAATAATATAACTAATGAATATAACTAATTAATATAACTAATTAATATAACTAATTAATATAACTAATCAAAATAGATCATATAATATGACGTCATATAATCAGTATAATTACCGAATTAGATAAGAGGTTCAGCCGGGCTCATAACTCTTAAATAGATATTAACTTAGGAGAAAATTATATAATCAAGATTGAATATAATGATTTACCTAATCAGGTAATTAGGTCTCGATTTCCTAAAGAGGAAATAAATGAATAAAAAATATAAATAAAGATGAATAAAGATGAATAAATAAGAATAAGGATAAATAATAAAGAAGTAAGAATAGAAATTAGAATAATAGTAAAGAATAGTAAAGAGAGACTTAATTCTTACTTTACTAATCTTCATAATTTGAGGAGATTTCTATCTATATTTATATATAGATTCCCTCATAGAAAGAAGATTGGTGAGATTAGAATAATTTCAGATTCTAGAGTCTCTAGAATTCTCATGTGAATAGACTAGGTCTTGATCAGCTAGTTATAATAATTTAGTCATGTTGGTCTGATGACACTAGCAGGGTTCGAACCTGCAGCCAATATAAAATTCATTATTTTTATGAATTTTATTCAAAAGTTATGAATTATATTTATTATCTGATATCGCCACTATATTCGCCACTTTATCATTTCACATGAAAAATCTAGAATCAATGATTCTGATCATTTGATTATTCTGATCAACTAACTAGGGTGGCCAACTGGTCTAGATTATTCTAGCCAGTTGACCAATGATCTCACCAACTAGTCTAGATTAATCTAGCTAGTTGACCAATGATCTCATCAGTTGACTAGATCAATCTAGCTGGTCGACCAGGACCTAGGCCATTCAGTTAGGGCCTAGTCCATTCAATCTACTAAGGCCTAGCTAGTTGATATAGGATTCTAGAGATTCTAGAATCTGAAATCATTCTGACCTCACTAATCTTTATTCTATGAGGGATTCTACATATAAATATAGGCAGAAACCTCCTCAAAACAAGAAGATTTAGAAGATCAGAATCAAGTCTTTCATTTATTTTTCTATTCTTATTCTGATTCCTTCTCTATTCTTTATTATTTTGTATTTTTTTTATTATTTTATCTTTTTCTATCTTTCCTACTTTTCTATTTCCTTTTTAGGAAATAATGATCAACTTACCTGATTAGATAAATTATACTAATCATATTTTGATTATATAATTTCTCCTTAGTCAGCATCAATTCGATACTTATAAATAGTATTCTTAAAAAAATTAAAATTAATTTTCGCGATATTTTTATAGAATAATAATAAAAATAATAATAATAAATTTTTTACTTCTATTATCTCTCTCGTAATTATTATCTCTATCTTTATTATTTTTATAACTTTTTTTTTTCGGCTGTAATCTTTATATTTCTAGTTCTTTCAGTAACTATTTTTACTATAATATTAATTATTTGCGTATATATTTTAAGCGCGCGTAGACTGTTAATAATTTATAATTAAATATAATTTATTCTAATTCTCCGCAAAATTATTAACTTAAATTTTTTTTATCTCTAGCGAATACTCTTAGAGCTATCTAAAATAAATAACCGCCAGTAATTATTATAACTATAAAGTAGTAAACTATTATTTATTTTATCTATTTTTCTGTTGCGGCGTAATTCACGTTATATTCGCGCGGAAATCTAGCCGCAATTCTAAATCTTTTTTTTTAAATAAATACACAACTCCTATCTTATTATAAATATTAATAAATACTGAAATCAATATTATAAAATATCTTTTTTATAGAATATAGTAATTTAATTTCATTAATTATAAGAGTTTAGCTTCGTAAGACTATCTTCGTGGTTTAAATAAATATATAACTTTTTATTAACAAGAGATATAGTATCTACTAAATTATTATTAAAAAATTAGTATTCGCACAATATATTTTAGAAGAGATTAGATAGAAATATAATAACTATTTATTTTATAAATACTAAAGCTGCTTCTTTATATAAGAAATAATAAAAATAATTTTTTAATAATAAATAGTATTTTTTATCTTCCGCGATAATATTATATTTATAATTTATAGTTAGCCCGTCTAATATCTAAGATTAAAAGAAGAATAGTTAGATCTATACTATATAAAAAAAAATTTTTTATTAATTTAACTTAGATTTTAACCTTATAATAAATTTCTTAAAAATCTATAAATAATATAATTTTAAGATAGATTCTTATATATTCTTCTCTAAGAAATAATTTTTTTAATAAATTCTATATCTCGCGGATCTTTCTAATTCTTATAAATCTAAAATTATTTCTAGATAGTACTTATAAGTTTTCTTAATAATTTTATAAATTAGAAATTATTTATAGATTTTACTTTATTTATTTCTTAGTATTCGTAAAATAGTAAAATATAGAATATTCTATAAATATTTAATTTTATAAAAAACTTTATATAATAGATCGATATATCTATTCTTTTAATAATTTATAGAGGTTTTGTATACAGCTAATTTAGTTTTTTATTAAAATAAATTTATAATAAATTTTTTATATCTATCTAGACTAGTTATTCTAGCTAAAAAATCTTTATAACTTACTTTTAATTATAGTACTATTTTGAATATTCGCGAGTTTTTTATAATATCTTATAAATATATTATTACGAGTTTTTTAATTATTTTATTTATTTATAAATATTTTTCTCTATTTATAATTCTAACTAACTATTCAGAGTAATTATTCGCGGGTCTATTTCTATAATAATATAAAATAGTATTTCGCGAGTAAATAAATATTATAAATTATTATATATAAATTTTATAAAAAATAGATAATTAATCTAATTTTTTTAATTAAAATTAATATATTCTTATAAAAACTATTTAAATATACTATTAAGTTTTTCTATTTATTTATCTATTTATAAATAATACGAGATAAATAACTTCTTATAAATTACTAAATAATATATTAAATTAAATTAAAATCTTTTCGCGAAAACTAATTTGTGGTTATTAATAATCTTAATCAAAATTTTATGTAAATAAAATACTCCACGAAATAATATAATTACTAAAGTTTCCTCCGCGATAAATTTTTATATAAATATAAAATAATATATCTTATTAAATTAATCTATTATTATTAATATTATATTATATACTTCGCGTAAATCGCTATTACTTATAATATTTATTGATAAATCTATAATAAAATTTATTATAATATCTATCTAAATCTTTTATAAAACTAATAATAATTCCAATTAATTATATTATTTACCGCGAATTTATTATAAATTTTAATAGATTTTATATACGCGATAATATTTCTTAATATATTCTATAAGATCTGATTATTAGAATTAATATTAGACTAACTCTATTATTCTTATCTTTATAAAATAATTAGCGAACAAATTATTATATATTTTTATAAGAATTTCTAGTTATAAATATTCTCAATCTAAAATATAAAGTCTATTTTTTAATAGAAAATATTATCGCAATACTACTAAAAATTTAATTTTTAAGAATTTTTATTTTCTTATAATAGAAAAATAACTAAATTTTTAAATTTAACTTATACTTTCTTCGCGAGACTATCTATCTATAATATAATAAATAATTTTTATAATAATTCTTATAATAGATTCTTATAGTAAAGCTCTTCCGACTTATAATTTTATTATAAATCTTATTTATTTTTTTATAATAATATTTCTATATTTATCGCAAGTATTTAAACTTCTTATAATAAAATTTTATTTTATTCTTTTTTTAAAAAAAAAAGAAAGTTTAAAAAATTTTGAAACTTTTTTATATAATTTTTTTAATTTTCTTCGCGAACTTAATTCTTATAATTAATTTATTATAATAATTAATTTATAGAATTCTTTATTTTTATATAATCTTTAATTTAAAAATAATAATCTGTAAAAATCTATATTTAATAGATTTATTTTCGCGATAATTCTTTCTTTATCGCGAAATATTTAAAAGTATTATAATTAATAATTATTTTTATTAATTTTTTATTTTTCTCTAGATAATATCTTTATTCGTGAAAAAATTTAATAATCGCGAATAATTTCTAATTATAAATTCTATGGTTTTTCTTTATAGATAATATTTTTCGTAAGTAAAATATAATTAGTAATTATATTTTAATCTTTAATTTTAGTTATATTAGAATTCTATTAATTATAAAATCTAATAAATTAGTTTTTAATTATAATTATCTTATCCTTAAAAAATAATTTAAATAAATTATTTTTATAATTTTTTTTTTAATTTTATAATAGCTTCCTTAACTTATAAAATTAAAAAAAATATTATTCTTTATTTTTCGCGAAATTTATTAATATTTTTTTTTAAAAATTTTATAAAAAAAATTATAATCCGCGAATATAACTTAATAAGATAATAATATTAGTTTATAAATTCTAAAAAAACTAGAATTTTATAAATAATCTTTAAATCTTTAGCTCTAGCTATTCTATTATTATTTAAACTCGTAATAGTTCTATCTTAACTTTTTATAATATAATAATATAGTTTAAGAAATTAATTCTTTTAGTTATAAATATATATTTTAATAACTTCGTATATAATTTTACTTTATAAAAATTTTTTAGTATTTTATAAATATACTACTAATATTAACTCTAGTTTATAGAGTAAATAATAATATTATTAATATAAATAACTATATAGATATTTAAAATATCGTAAAATAATTAGTTTATAAAAACTTAAAATATTATAAAAATATAAATAAATTTAAATAATATTATTAAATATTTAAATAATCTATATTTTATATAAAAAACTATTTTCTATTTATATTCGCGAGTAATTTAAATTATATTATATATATTATAAAAATTTATTTAAATAAAGACTTTTTTTTATTAAAATAATTAATAATTTTTGTAATTAATAATAATAAATATTAATTATTAATAATTATTATATTAAGTACGCGATAATCTATATAAATTTATAAATTTCTATTTTTTTTATAAATATTATTAGTAATTTAACTACAAACTTAAATTCTTAAATTTATTTTTTCGCAAGTATTATTTATAGATATTTATGAATAATATATAATTCTCGCGATAAATAATTATAAAAAAAATTAAATAATATTATCTCATTTTTTTCTATCTATAGTTGGAGATCTATTTCTTCGCGATAAAATAGTAGATTAATCTATTTTACTTTCGCGAAAATATTCTTAAATTTCTAAATCTATATAGATAGTAAGTTTATATAATTTTTTTATATTATTTTCTCCGAGATAACAATATCAAAAAAAAATTAAAAAAATAAAAATTTTTTATTTTATTTTTTTATTACTCATTTTCTTTACGAATACTAGTTCAATCTATATTATTTAATTACGGAATATTATTTTTTTATTTATTTAATTAATTTTAAGATCGTGAAGAGCTAATTAAGATATTTTTAAAATTAAATATTTAATATTCGAAGATATTATCGCAAACTTATAGAAATTTTATTTATATTTATAAAAAAATTTAAATTTAAATTAAGTTTTAATTACTTTCTTATTTCAAATTATCTAATTATTTATATTTTTTATAAATACTTATTATAATAATATCGTTCAATCTACTTATTTTATAAAAATAATAGATATAATATTAATCTTACTTCTATTATCTATTAATACGAGATAAGTTTTTATTGTTTTAGTTAATATAATTATTCTCGTGAATAAATAAACTTTTATATAAATAAATTTATTAAATTATTCGCGAATAATTTTAATCTCTTTAATTTAATTTTTTAATTAATTTTTTTTCTTTATAGAAGATTTTTTATAGTTCCGCATAATATATTTATTTTTCCAATAATTATAATATTTTATTATTTTCTATTAAATTATCGCGAAATTATTTTTATTATTTTTAGACTTATTATTTCTTATAATATTCTAAGATAATTATTTTTTATCTCGCGAATAAATATTATAAGATTATTTTAATTTTTTTTATAATTTATTTTTAATTTTCTCTAATCCAGCTTAATTATAATTTTTTAAGAAATAAGTTCGCGACTTCTATTAATTTATATTTAAATATAGTTTCGCGATAAATATAACTAAATTAATAATAATTAATAATAATTTTAATTATTCGCGAATCTTTTACTTAATCGTAAAAAAAAATAACTTTAAAAAAATATATAACTAAATTAATTCTAGATTTTTAATTTTATAATCTAATTTTAAGTACTACTCAAACTAATATTAAAAATATATAAAATTCTCTTTATAATCTATAAATTTAAAATAAATTATTTATAATTAAATATCTTACTATCTATTTTATAGACTATTTAGCTGAGCCTCTAAAAAAATATAAAGATTAGTCTAGCTATTTTTATAATATTTATAGGAGGCCTCCGATCTCTATAAATTACTTAAAATATAGTTAAAATAAGTTACTGTAATTTTAATTTTTTATTTTTTATTTTAATTATTGATCTCCGCCATTAACTTCTATTAAATAATAAAAAAATAATAAATTATATAATTCTTTATTATATATCTTTTTTTATTTATAGATAATCAGATATATATATTTAATTTTTTCGCGAATAAATAATTTAACTTAGTAAAATTTTTATATAAATATTTTTATTTAATTTCCAATTATTATTATAAATCTATCATTTATTAAAGTAATCTAACTCTTTCGCCAAACTATTTTATATTATTAATAGAGTTTAGAGATTTACTTTTTTTAATAATATTATAAATTTCTTCGCGAATAATAATAGATTTTTTATAAATAATTAAGATCGAGCTTTCTTCTTTATAGAAAGCTAAAATAGAGATTTATAAGATTTTATAAAATATTATTATTTTTAATAGATAGAGTTATAGAATAAAAATAATAAAATTATAAGAAAAAATATACATAAATATATTAATTAATATAAAAAAATATAATAATCTCTTACAAGTAATAATTATAAATATAAATACATCTCTAATAAAAGAGTTATTACTGACTTTCTATTCTTTACGGGAAGTCAGAATAATAATCCTTACGGGAGCTAGCTTCGGCTGACTCATCAGCTATAGCCCTATCGCGAGGTCTAGCTATTATACTATCTTACAATAAGATAATATTAATCTTAGTAAAATATTTTATTTTTTTAAAATTATTTAGAGTCTCTTTAATTAAAGATAATAGATAATAATTCTTTATTATCTAAATATTTAGAATATAATAATTAATATAGAATTAGAATTCTCTCCCAGATTTCTTTATAAATAGAACAGGAGACACTATAGAAAATAAGATAGAATAAATAAATTCTTTTTTTAGATTATTTATTAGCTACTTACGTAGAGCTGTCAGTTTATCACAGAATATTAAATAGAAAAATTTAAATATAAAACGAAAAATTTTAACTAGACATGTTAATGGAAGGGTGGGATGGGAATATCGGCGGTCCTCTACCCACCCACAGGATTCTGGATAGGGTATTAAAGTCAGTAATACCTACTCTAATAATTCTAGAACATCAGCTAGAATATCCTAATTACCTATATATTTAGAAAATAGTAGATTATTATCTAATTAGATTAGATTAGATATTTAGATACTTAATTCATTAAATACTCTGTATAATAATATAATATAGAATATTTATATAATTATTATTTATAGATATTTTACTCTATTCTATCGTGTGAGTAACCCAATAATATAACTAGGTTTAAATCTGTTTTCCAGAACTCTATAGGTATTAGAAGTCTATTCTATGATCCTACCCGACTCCTACCCAGACTGGGTGGGGTAGGGTTTTTAGGGTGGGTTTAACAGGTATAATTATAAACTTAATATAAAGATAACTTTTTTATTTTCTATAAAAAGAATATATTTTTAAAATTTATAAATTTTTCGGGATGCTATTTCTTAACTAGATAAAATTTAATTATTTTATCTAAATCTTTTATTATTATAGTAAATATAGAGTAGCCCCGCCGAGTATATATAATATAAATTTTTAAAAAAATATAGATAATATTTTCTTTCTTTAGATTCTAAAATCTAGAAAACAGATAAGTCAAGCATAGAGTAGTAATATATTATATAGTATTTTAATTTTTAAAAGTTAGATAGAAATATTATAGTAAATCTAATAAAACTAATTATTAAAATATAGAGAATAAAGATAATTAATATAAGAATTATATATCTTAAGCTATAAAAAATCTAATATAATTAGAAAATAGACTAGCTAGATAATAAAAAATAAAATAAATTATTTAATATAGTTCTAGATTCTCAGAGTTAGATAAATATAATAAGTAATAAACTTAATCTTATTTAGCTAATTATTAAAATCTTCTATATTAATTGGGATTTATAATAGAAATAAATTTAAATAATAATATTTAGTTTATTTTTTATTAATAAAGTATTTTCTGTCGACTATTGTATCTAGAAAAATATAGCTAAATAAAACTAGAGATTATTATATACAAATAATTAATAAAATTAGTATATTGAAATATTATAGTTCTTATTCGATTATAGAATCTCTAATTATAATAACAGATAGGTATATAATATATAAAAAATCTATTTAATAATAATTTAGACTAGATTTATCTCTTTTAACTAACTATATAGATTAAAAAATAAAAAACAGACTCTTTAAAAATACTACTTAAAATATCTCTATAAATCGGGCGACGCTAGAACAAAAATAGTATTTATTTATATAATCTCTAGCGGGACTAACTACGCGAAGAAAATAAATATTAAATTAAAAATAATAATAGATTTAATATTTCTTTAAATTATAGTAGAAATATTTCTCTCTTTCTTTTTAAATAAGACTATTTTAGTTTGAAGAATATCTTCTCTAAATTAATAAATTTATAGACTCGAAAGTATATCTAATAAAGTTTAAAAAAAGGATTTTAGATTTTTTTAATTATTTAAAAAGACTCTTAATATTATACTAAAATTTATTAATATTAATTCTAACTATAATTAATAAACTTCTATAAATAAAATTTATATTATTGATAACAGTTCTCTAGATTTTAACGAAATATAGCTAGCTAAGTATAGTTATCTATAAATAAAATACTATATAATAATATAGTTCAGTTCGCGATTAATAATTTATTTTAAAAAAATAGATAGTATATTTTTAAGTATCTCTACTTTTATAGTAGGATATTAAAATTCAGCAAAATATATAGTAAGTTTTTTATTTTTGTATCAGAATCTGAATAGATTATTACGAATATTTTAGACTAGATTAAAATCTCTAAAAATATTCTCTAATTTCTCTAGAATTTTTTATAGTTAAATAGCTGATAAACTTTATTCTAACTATATAATAATATTTAGACGTAAAAGATTTTATTTAAATAATCTATAATATATATTATACGGAATTAAAAAATAGAAAAATATTTTTTATTTATTAATAGTTTCTATTTTATTTAAGAGACGAACCGGCAAAGATTTATTAATTTTTAAACTTATTAAGATTAAGGCGTCGCTCAAAAAGACCAATAAAATAGAATAATACAGAATTAAATAATATAGACATTTCTATTAAAAAAACCGTAGCAGCTTTAATAACTCTTGAATAGATGTTGACTTTAGGAGAAATCATATAATCAAAAGTGAATATAGTGATTTACCTAATCAGGTAATAGAGTCTCGATTTCCTAAATAGGAAATAAATGAATGAATAAAAATAGAAATAG